>APFE030299747.1:40668-113614 GCA_000404065.3 Pinus taeda
TCTTTTATATTTTAATGTTTTTCGGGGTCATGATAATATATTTTACGCCATTATTTCGAAATGTTGAAATTTTACTTTGGGAAAAAAAAATTGTTTTTCCAACATTAACACTTTTCGTTTTGAGGGTGTTTTTTGGACAATTTTTGCCAAAAAAATTGGTTTTCACCGCCATTTTTAAAACATGTTGAAAATTTACCTAAGAAAAAAAAAGGTGTTTTTCCAGCATCAACACTTTTCGTTTTTAACACTGTTTTTGATGTTTTTTCGAGGTTTTTTGGCCAGAGTTCCCGTTTTGAGTTTATAGTTCCCGTTTCAAGGTTTACATTGTTTTTTATACTTTTTTGTAATATAGTGTTCTTACATCTTCTTGTCTAATGATTATCTTATGTCTTCAACTCCATATGTGTCTTCTAACATGTCCTCCTTCTCCATCTCCTTCATCATCATCTTTCCATAACATGATAGAGTACCTGCATCTGTAATCCACTCATGACAAGATGATATCACTCGGATAAACCCCTAGTCTCAAATGTGGCATGATTTTTCATTGACTAAGTTGGGACAGGCTGAGAGAGAGGCTTAGTGAGTGTGCAGTTGCACAACTCAAACAATCAGTGGTGAAGCTTGATCCTTGAGACTGCACAATGTGCAATTCGGGATGGATTGGGCAAGCAAATTGCGCAGTTTTGGGAGTTAGTGAGCCAGAATGAGGGGTTTTGCCTTGTTTCATCCAAATGCGTGAATTTGGAAGGGAGAGGAGGTCAGGTGACTACATATTTGTGCATATCAAGAGCTCAAGGTCTAGGCTTAAGGTTTGAGATTGTGCAATGCATAGTTCAAGCCTGGATGGAGGGCATGATTGTGCAGTTTTAGAGGCCAAGATCTAGGCTTGAGCACTAAAATTGCGAAATGCATAGTACTGGAAGGATGGGAGGCCAATTGATTCTGTAGTTGCACACTTCAGGCACTGAATACAAAGGTTTGAGGACTAAGACTGCACAATGCCTAGTGTTGGCTTGGCTGGAGAAAAGGATTGCATAGTTATGGGACTCAGGGGTTGGGCTTGAGCACTGAGGTTGCGAAATACACAATTTTAGGAGGTAAAGATGGTGCATTACGTAGTGCCAAGAGACAAATTTTCTTCTTGAGGACTGAGACTGTGCAGTGCGCAGTTCAGGAGGGCTGGATGACGCTAAGTGGCTCGGTCGAGAGTTTTTCCAATTTTGACTAAGTGTTGAATCAATGAGAGGAAGTTTAATAAAAGCAAGACCTTAACATCATCACACACTTAGTTCACTTAATGCAACGACACAGAACTCTAAAAAAAAATGAAAAACATACTTTCCTTAATGCAACAACATTGCGACAACCCATTCCAAGTGTGACACTAAAGATAAACTTTGCAACGACAATGACAATACTTGTGTGACAGTCTGTGAAACTTTAGAAATGAGTGTGGAACATGTCTACATGATAAGAAAAACTCATTATCACAAATATTTCCCCTTGAAACAAACCAAAACTCCACTTTACATGATAAGCGACAATTCCCACTCCAAAAGATGACACTTGCTATATGAAAATAAAAGCGCGAACGACACTTGCGATATGCGAACGACGGTGAAAACAATACATGCCAAGGTGAAGATAACATGAAAATGACACTAATTAAAGGTAAAGCAAGTGAAAGAGACAATTGAAAAAATGAAAATGAAACTTGCGAAAACAAAGGTGTGTGAAGCGACATTTTTCAAAACTCACCGAAATATAAGTACATGCCTATCTAGAAGTGAGAAATTGTTGATTTCAGTGCGCACTAACTGTCGACATAGATCAGACATCGCACATGAACATTCTTGATGGACTGTGATATGCTTATTCAAGATTGCATAAAAGAATGTGCTCATGAACTTGTTGCAAAATGAGCATGTGTGAGCAAGTGACTTTGACACTTCCAATCCAAGAAGGGAGCTCAAAAGCATCAAATGACCATGAAGTGATTATGGGACGACCAATAGCAAGATCCACAGTAGGTTCCAAAATTCGAGTGTAGGCAAAATTTTGGAGGGTGTTTGTCGTAGCGACAATAAAACCCAATATTATAAACCTAATATGAAACCCAATATTATAAATCGAATATTATAAACCCTAATAATATAAAATCTATATATTAAACCCTATATATTAAACCTTATTATAATATTATATTAAACCCTAATTATAAACCCTAATATTAAACCCATTAGTATAAACCTTATATTTTAAAACTTGTATTTAATATTAGGTGTTTGAGGTCTAAATATTTTTGAATTTTTTGTTGTATTAGTGCAGGGTAAAACACAAAAAAGAGTGGCACGAAAGAGGAGTGTCCAACATGCAGTATAAATGCTAGCATAGGAAAGGGATATGTGGCGTAGAAAGGCACTATGCGAGGAAGACCACAACATCGAGCAAGAGAGAACACGTGCAAGAAAATATGGTAGTTAGGAGATTGGAATGACTGGAGAGATAAAGGAAGGTTGACATGGTAGAAGAATCTGAATATATTTGCAAAGGGAAAGAAATCAACAGAATGGTAATGAGTTGGTAGAAGATATTTTGAACGGGCAGTACTATGCGGTTAAACAACATGGGACACTTGGAGAGAAGTTGTCAGAGAAAATATAAACATTTAGCAGAGATGGAAGAGCTACCAAAATGGAGAGGAATTAAGTCAAGGATGATCGAGAAGCTAGAGGAGACCAATAATAAGACTATTCCATCACAGTTTGAAGGTTGGCCAAAGAAGAGCGAGATTAATGATGAATTTTTGATGCTATCTTTTTTATTAAGCTATTGTTAGTTAGTCATTCTTAGTGAGTTTTTGTGTGGATGTAGTTTTTGTGAAGAAAATGAGTAGATGAAACAATCTGTAGTAGATTTGTTAGTGTTTTTACATTTTAATGGTTGATGAATTGTGCCATAGGTGAATATAGTGAGGTTGGTGAGCCGAATTTAGTGACTTCTAGTGTAGTGTGATGCACCTATTTTTCTTATGATGAAGTAATGGAAATATTGGCAGATTTCAGAGCAATACATGTTATGGAACCAAGAAATAAATGTCAGAGAAAATTTTGTTCAAATTTTAAACTAAATAAATGAACTAGTGCAAGGAGTAATTAGGAAAAGGAGTTTACTTGGACTTGGTCACCCTTCTCGATAGTTTCTGTGATGTTTCTAAAAAACAAATGAACCCATCATTCTAAATTACTAAAGGAAATATGTTAAATGCAAGGAGGAAATTTCAATTGTAGCTAACTACAAAATTATTTGTGGTTAGGTAAATTTCCAGGAAACATTCTCATTGAGACAAGGATTTGGGTGAGTACATCAAGTTGTGCTAAGGGTTCGAATAACCCTCGAAAATTTTGATAAGGAAACCCCATTACCCGTGCAAACGAATGCAAAGGAATAATTATGTAAAGAGTACTGGTAATTTGTGTACAAATAAAAAATAAGTATAAGATTATAACCACTGGTAGAGGAAAAAAATATGTAAATAAAGTGTTGAATTACCAAGCAATCTAGTCAGGAATGAGAATCTATGACAACTTTCTTGCACAGTGATACCCTACAGAATATAAATTACAAAAGAACAATATTTGCTCAGGGATACCTAGAAATCTTTCAAATAAGGCATAATATTATTGCATATTCTCCCATATGAAAATCTCTCCAAGAGATGCATCTAGTAATAAAAAGAAAAAAATGATCGAAAGTCTCAGTCTTGAACCCTAGCGTATCCAAACAAATAAATGAGACGAGAGTTCAGTTGGTTGGCATTTCACATGGGATCAATGGAGGGAAACATTTCAATCGTCTAATACTCATCTAACAACCTATGCAAAGACGCTAAAGACAAGAGGGGAGTTCATCCCAAAGGGAATGCCTTACGGTGTAATAATTACGATTTGTTAGATAAAAAATTTAAAAAATATTTAAAAAATTATATGTACACTAAAAATAATATTAGTATATCATTGCTCAAACAATGAATTATAATGTATTATTGTAATAAAAATAAAAATATAATTTTATTATTTTTATTTAAAATATATTTAAATTAATAATATTTTTATTTTTTCTTAATTTTTTAGTAAAGATAATAAATCAATTTTTTTTAACTTTGATATAATTTTTTTAATCACATATTTGTAAAAAAAAATATATATTTATGACTTTCTAAGAAATTTATATATTTATTATGTTTAAAATAAATTAAATTAAAATGTTTCTATATTTATACACCAAGTGTAACATTCCTGGTAACTTTTAAATATTAATTTAATACAGTTAAAGACATCGTGTTACTTTATAAACCAGGCAAATGTTAAATAATAATTAAGAAATATTTAGTTTTATTATGAAATATTTAAAATATATGAATGCTTATGCAAGGATTATGAGGCAAACCATATAGGAGAGTAAGGTTCAAAGAGACCCACTGGTCAGGGTAGTTGGACAGTTATGGTCCAGGAATTTACCTGCCCAAACTTCTCCTTGGGAATTCTTTTTTCAAAAAAAGGAAATCGAGAGGGTACAACGAACCTTAGGTGACATGAAGGAGAAGAACTGTAATAATTGAGGAGAACTGAAAGATAGAGACGAATTTCCTGCTGGTTGGTTAGAGGAATCCTCCTGAGTTTGGAATCATCCTTGGCTAAGTCTAGTTGGGACTAGATAGTCATTGGAATATTATTTTGTATAGTACTGTTGAAGTAAAACACCCTTCTTGTGAGGATATCTCAGGGGGGATATGCAGTGTTGAGACTAATCTCATTGGAAGGGAGGAAGATTCTAAGATAATATATGAACATAAAACGAGTATACGAGAAAAGTATGCCCATTGTTATGGAAAATAAATGAATGAATAGCAACAATATCGATTAATGGAACTCTGTATCAAACCTTGGAGAAAACAAGAACTATATTACAATTGTTCCACATCAAAGCTCTTTAAAAACTACATAGTGTATAGACAAAATTAATAGAAGCCATAACAAACTATTATATAGAATTACATATATAGTGAGTCTAGTGGCCTAATAAAGTATGGTCATGCCATGCATTGTATAAACAATTTCAATTTATACATTTAAACAAGTAGGTTGTAGCCATTTCTTGACAAAGAAGTTAAAATTTTCATTTTGAAACTACCCATCAAGTTCAAAAACCCTAACTATAAATATCTCTTGAGATCTTAACTCCTCATAGCACTAAACTACTACTAAATCATTGATATCAGGAATAAAACCTAGTCGGAGGAGGCCGAATGGATAACATGGAAGGGAAATCAATGTGACCAGTGGTTCTGTAACTATAAACAACACTCACAACAGACCATAAACCTCACCTGTCAACACAATCAAATAAAGGTCACTGTAAGTTTCGTGGGTTTAATGATAAGTAAATTAAAGTAAAGAAAAAATTAAAGAAGAAGAATTAAATGATAACCTTTACCTGAATAAAGGGAAAGAAATCTCATGCAAACCTTGCAACTAAAAACGGAAATGGATATCAAATCAAAATTCGAGAAAAGGCATATTAGTCAGTAAGCTGAACTAGAAACCATATGAATCGCTCAACTGGTGTAGAAAGAAGTTGATTGTGAGGCCTATTGTGAAAACGGGACCACCGAAAGAACCCAATGAACTTCATCCTAGTTGATTGGAATAGGAGAATAATTTATCTTGAGGATTTACCATCGTTGATAGAGGGTTTAACAAAGAAGGGGCTCTATAAGCAACTTACTTGATATGGAAATAACTGATAGATACCAGAACGCCTTGGAAACTCGTATGTTAGGGCCTCAAGTTCATTGAGCACCCATGAAGACCACCGACAGACGAGAGAGTCGAAAACCAAAGACTTAGATTAAAGGCGTGTGCAATTGACGAGTTTCGTTAAAGGCGTGCGACCATAGTATGGGAACACCCATGATGTGCAATGGCCACCATTGTTCGGTTAAAGGAATCTAGTTAAAGGTGCGCGATGTGTGATGAGCAACTAAGTGGTTCAACGGGTGAAGGTGTGTAGATGTGCGAGTGTGTGTACTCGATAGTGGGTGCCCACTTAGGTGGACAGGTCGACTCATGTAGGCAAGAAATACATTCAAGTGTGTTTAGGTGTGTCGGTAGGGAAACATGTTCAGGCTGACCTAAACATGGTTGAACGAATGTGCCATTTGATGAAAGTTGTTTGGAGTGAAGTGAATAAGTAACCGTGAGGGAATTTCGTTTGAGAAACTAACCATCAATCGAAGAAAACTACAGATGGATTTCAGGTAGAAGTCGGGGGAATGGGTCAGTTGTGTCGTGTGAAAGTTCAGGTCATGTACAGTCATTCAGGTGGTGTACAAAACGGGGTTGTGTAGGTCGTGTGTAGACGTTTAGGTTGTGCACAAAACCCATTTCGGTTGTTTAGGACTGGTTGTCCAGGAAACTCATTTAGGTTGGGTCATGCAGTAAACTCGTTCAGGTTGGGTTGTGCAGGAAACTCATTCAAGTGAGGTTGTGCAGGAAACTCATTCGGGTGAGTCATACAGAAAACCCATGTCGGGTGAGTCGTTCAATTCATGCAGAGGCATGACCGGGCACCTGCATGAATAGTCAGGTCATGTGCCCATGGCAAAGTGAACAAAGTTTTGCAGGACTGAAATTTGAGGTTTCCAACAAGTGTAGGCAAGTTCAACATGGGTGCAACAATAGTGTGGGTAACATTGAGCATGTTTGAACGGTGCGGGTAGTAACACGATAGAGTCGCCGATGTGGGCAGCAAGATGAATGGTTTATGTAGAAATTTGTGGGTGAGTTGCTGATGCAACTAGGCAACTGCCAAAGTATTGTAAAGTTGTACTTACATTATTTGAAGAATTTTATAAGTGTATTGGGTAGACTTATTCAAGAGTTTCCCCTTCCTTTGTAAATGTGTGTTTATGTTTATATTGGATCGCACATGCTATGAAGTGCATATTGATGAATGTATTTCCACTACATTTATATGAAGAAGTGAACACTTAACGAAAAATAATCTAATTGTTGGTGATAGGTGTAGCCCGTGAACCGCAGTAGTAAGAAAATGAAAAGGTTGGCTAGTGCCGCATACTGCCCACAAGTGGAAATTGAGTCACCACTAGTGTGGGGGCATGACAGATGGTATCAGAGCTTAGTTCAAGGTGGACCAAGCTGATTTGAAGTTGAAGCAATAATACAACAGTAGTGGTTGCAGTTGGTTTTGAAACTGAAGCATTAGTTGATTGTAGTGCGACATTAGGAAGTTGAGCAGGGGAAAGCAGCAAGCTTGGGCCAAGTTGAATGATGGAAGAGTGTTGAGAGAGACTTGTGCAGATATTGTATAGGTTGAGGTACATGAAGGAAGAAAGACTAGGAATTCAAGCTGAACTTGAAGTCTTGGAAGAAAATGTTATAGGGGAACTTCTTCGACTTGGTTGAGAAGTGGAGCGGGATGAGGCTACCAATTGTGTCAAAGAGGAAGAAGCTATAATATGTGTTTCATAAGGGCACCCTTTCTTGCCCAAGTTGAGCCAGGTTCGTGCATAATGTAGCCATTGATGGAAGGATGCACTCACATGGAAAGACCTCATGAATATAAGTATTGTCATGATTTGTGTTTAATTGGAGATTTTGGAGGATCGCACATATGCAAGGATCGGCAAAGGAGGTTTGCGAATGCAATGGACAACCTTTCCATGGATGATTACGATGAGAGCTTGTGTGTTAAGGAAACAAAGAACATTGTTTGTTGCAAGACTTGTTGGGGTAGTTTTTGACCTTATGGCAGGAGGTGCAAATGATCATGATAAGGGTGGAACATGATGAGCTTTGCAATGGATGAGTCATTCTTAGCCAAGTGGAGAATTGGCTAAGTGTTTGGCATGACTCATGGACAGAATGAAGGAAGGGCACACCAGAGTTATGATACATGATACTTGGGTAGACTTATTTGTGGTTGAGACCAAGAATCATTCTTGGTGAACCTTTAGTGGGGGAGGCAACATTGGAGGAAGAGACTTGTGACAACATTATGGGGGTAGAGTGACGGAGGGCGCTAACCCAAAAAAGAGTAAGGATGTGATGACAAGAGTTGTGTTGAGTCTATTAGAGTGGACAAGAAAGGCAACCGAAGTCATGGGCATTGAGTTGGATAGATGGGCGCATGGTAGACTTCACACAGGGACATTATTCGGGAGCACTTAAAAAGATGTTATTTTTGGGCATCGAAGGAGATGTATCAAGGCAGGAATGTTGTGAGAATGAAATTGTTGGTGCGACATGGGGACATTTTACAAATGGACCGTTGGGGATGTTGTTCACATTTGCACAAGAAGGCCATGGTTTTTTTGAGGATACATGGGAAACCTATGAGAGTATTCATGTGACAGAGAGGGCAGAGGCAACTTGCAATGGAAATTGAGACTGAGACAAGTATGCTTGCCTAAGTTTTGGATGGAGATGCTTCATGGGAGCTCATGGTGACTTGAGAGAGTTGAAGTCATTGAAGACATCACACTATGGTGGTCTTGGAGTATCTTGATCATTGAGGAGTTGAGGTTAGATGTTGTACTTGACATTAATGTGTTATGGGACGCATACCTTGGGAAATAGTATCGGTTTTGTTCATGAGGCAGCGTCTGATGGCACTTGAGACTAAGACAAGTGTTCTTGACGAAGAGTTGGATGGAGATGGTTCATCGCAGCTCATGGCGATGGATATGCCTTGGTGGAAGCACTTGGGCATGGGCTGAGTTAATACTTAGTCAATTTTTATGGGCATGGAGGTTGTTGGTCTATGACCATGGGTAACACATGGATGAGATGATGAGGTAGGTGTGGACTTTCCACATTGACAACATTGATAGACAACATTACCACAAAGGAGATGGATATTTCTTCGTGGACCTAGGAATGGCACACTGGATTAATGGGGAGAGTTCTTGATCGAGTTAAGGATCTGATGGAATGTTGGAGAAATAACTGATGAAGGCATGAGGAGGTGAATTCTCATGGGTTGAACGCAATAGTTGGACTGATCACCTATCTAGTTCAAGTCACAGGGGATCTCAATGTGTTGAGATGTGTTCGATTTGAGTTGGAATCTCCTAGTAGCAATTCACATGATGATGACGATACATGGTGGGTTAGCAGGATATGAGTTGCAATCGTAGCATGAAACCAAGTTGGAGGGTGCATCCTTCCACATCATGGAGCAGTATGGAGGATTGCAACAGTTGTGGTTGATGACCATGGCTTGAGGATTATTACCCATACATTGAGTTGTGGGCCCTAGTTGAAGTTCATGTAATGGAGAGCAGGGAGTACATTAAACATGAGCATTCGATGTTGGAGATGATGATACTTTGCGACATTTTGGTCTTGGTAATAGAGTTTTCCGAGATGATTTGTTGTCGAGGACCACAACTTTTTTATAGTTGGGAGGATGTCACGGCCTTGAGTTGGTCGAGCACCCTTGACAACCACTGGCAGACGAAGAGTAAAAAAATGGAATACTTCGATTAAAGGCATGTGTAGTCGACGAGTTCGGTTAAAGGTATGTGGCCATAGTACGTGCACACCCATGATGTGCGACGAGTGCCTGTGTTTGGTTAAAGACGACTTGGGTAGGAGCGTTCGGTTAAAGGTGCGCGATGTGAGACTGGGTGGTGCGACAGGTGAATTCTTACAAACATGTGGGTGTGTGGACTCGACGGTGGGTTCCCTCCCGAGTGGATGGGTCGGCTCGTGCAGGCAAGAGACACATTTAAGGGTGTTTAGGTGTGTCAGATGGGCAACACATTGAGGTTGACCTGGACGTGGTTGAATATATGTGTTGTTTGATGAGAGTAGTTTGGAGTAAAGTGTATAAGTAACCATGAGGGAAGTTCATTTGAGCAACCAACCCTCAACTGAAGACAACCACAAATGGATTTTGGGTAGAAGTTGAGTGAATGGGTCGGTTGAGTCGTGTGAAAGTTCGGGTCGTGTTCAGTCGTTTAGGTCGAGTACATAATCGAGTCGTGTGGGTCATGTGCAGACGTTTGGGTCATGTGACCGGGTCATGCACATAACCCATGTGGGTCGTTGAGGACGGGTTTCATGCAAGAAACTAGTTCAGATCGGGTCATGTAGGAAACATGTTCCAGTCGGGTCATGAAGGAAACTCATTTAGGTTTCATCATGTAGGAAACTCATTTAGGTCCAGTTGTATAGGAAACTCATTCGGGTGAGTTTTGTATAAAATTCATGTTGGGTGAGTTGTTCGGGTTGTGCAAAGGTGTGGCGAGGTGCCCGCCTAAACAGTCATGTCGTGTTCCCAGGGCAGACTGAACGGAGTTTTATAGGACTGAAATTTGAGGTTTCCAGGAAGTGTTGGTATGTACAACAAGGGTGAAATATTAGTGTGGGAAACATTGGTCACGTTTAAACAGTGTGGTAAACAACACGATAGAGTCACTGGTGTGGGTAGCACGTTGCATGATTTGGGCATAACTTTGTGGGCGAATTGCTGGTGCAACCAAACAACTGCCAAAGTATTGTAAACCTCTAAAATTGTACTTGTACATTATTTTAAGAATTTTATAAGTGTATTGGGTAGAGTCATTCAAGAGTTTCCCCTTCCTTCGTAAATGTGTGTTTATGTTTATATTGGATCGCATATGTTTTGAAGTGAATGTTGATGAATGTATTTTCATTGCATTTATATGAAGAAGTCAACACTTAACGAAAAATAATATAAGTGTTGGTGATAGGCGTAGCCCGTGAATCGTAGTAGTAAGAAAACGAAAAGGTTTGTCGGTACTGCGCACTTCCCACAAGCGGAAATTGAGTCACCATTAGTGTGGGGACATGACACCATAAATACCTTGAGTTGCAGAGATAGTTTCCCAGAAAGACGAGTGTAGAATGAGCCATCTGCGGCGTTTGGGGAGGGAATTCAATTATCTCAACTAACTTCTCTGGAGTTTGCATCCAAAGTGTCGATCTTTAGGGTTAACAGGAGAGTCGTGGATGTTTCCCAGGTCTTGAGATCTGTAGTGCAAGTTGTATGGCCGGAAAGCGGTTTCTAGAGAGTTCATTCATTAACCACTACCTCAACTATTACCACAGTAACCTAACCCACGATAATGTGTAGTTACAATGCATGGAAATATAAGGGTAAGTTTGGTGCTAGTTGTTAGGTCATGAAATTATTGGGATGAAGATGTAAGGGTGTTTAATTAACAAAAAAATTATAACATGCTTAACACCTGTGAAATAATTAATATATTTTTTGTTGCTTATTTCTAACATTTGGCATGACTCAACTAGTTGTAATGTATTGTGTTAAGTATTTTTTTAAATTTATAGATTTTCTTAATGGGAAATGTGACACCAAGGTTTTGTTTTTTTTCACAAGAAAGCTAAGACCTAAGTAGATGGGATGGCAAGCCATAATCCCATTCACGATAATATGAGTTGATTAAGAAACATATGCCTTTATGAAAATGAAAGCATTTTCTTGACATGGGGTATTTTTATTTCAATTATGGAAGATGGTTAAAAAGATTGAACGAGTTGACTAAGAGAAATATGCTTTTATACGAGGGGAGTAGTTTTAAAAATTTAAATATTTTTAAATAATTAATATATATATATATATTATATATTATATATATATAAAAATTACAGGTTTTAAAATAAAATATTTATGTTAATAATAAAGTTAATTGTAAATTTCATTTTATTACTCTAATTTTTCTTGACATGAACTCCATCGTCAGATAGATTAATCCATAAAAACTTGCTTTCAAATTACTTATGAAAAGATCACAGATATATGTACACGCATGCATAACAAATTCCATTAATTTGCATAAATAATTTAGTAAATTTATTAAAAATAATTATATTATAAAAATAATTTCATCATTCACATAAATTTTTATTTGAAAAAAAAATTATTTATAAATAATTACATTTATATAAAAACAATTTATTTATCGAATTTTGTCGGATTAAAAAGCGAAAATTAAACTTATTATTAATCAACCTCATCCACACAAAGTTAGCTTTGGAGCCTCCGACTCGGGAATATTCTAAGTATATCTTCTTAACCTCATTGTTATCTATCTAACCTCTGAATATCCTCCACTGATTTAAAAAATTTTGATTAGATTGCATTCGTCAAGCTTTGGTAAAATCACAACAAGAGTGGGACAAAATATCTCTGGAACATACATAGTCATCTGGTTACTTAAAAAAAATATTTCTATTACAAATTTCGCGTTCTTGAATTGATGTCGTCCAACAATGTTTCGGTGAAAAATAAACCAAAATCCTAAGGCATGCCAATGAAATTGTTGTGAATCCTTCAAGTGGTGTTGTTTTCACCACTGAGAGATTGGTAAGAAATAGGCAAAGGTCTATATGGTATTTCGGGAATCTCAATGTCCCCTTCCAATGTCTTCAACGCTTCTACAATCATGGGTATGTAAGCTACCATAACATGGAACATAGAATACCCACTGAAACGAACCTTGCCATGATGTTTTTTGTTTTTTTTAACAGGAACGATTATGTTGATATATTGATTCTTGGCTGGAAAGCCTTAATTCAGGTTACAATGAGGTGAACAGAGATCAGAATTCTCAGTTACCGGGCACCACATGACTTCCTTTCTAATAAGCCTACAACTTTTACTAGTTGTGATTCGTGTAGCTTTGTCTATTTTTCCTAAATTACAAATACAAACAATCTGCTGTAATAAGAGGTAATACAACATTTTTGAACAGAGGATTAAGGGATGGAGTCCCAGCTTTTGTCTCCGTCTCTTAGAAGGACTCTAGGAGGGAGGAGAACAACTTTGTTGGCTTCAACATCAGCATCTTTATTGTTGTCTCTCCTTATGTGAAGAAATTCCACATCCTGAAAGGTATTTGACAGGAGTCTGATTCTTCTCAGAAGTCTTGATAATCTTAAGTCTGTGGGAGAAGAATTTTCCACCATGGCCTTAATAATGGATTGAGAGTCTCCAAAAATAGTTGCTTCTTTGGTACCCAGAAAATGGAGCAGCTTGAGACCCTGGAGAAGAGCTAGAGCTTTGGCTTGGATGCTGGAGTTGAACCCCACTCCCCAAGCATATCTGGCTTCGATTCTGCCATCTACATTTTTAATAACACCCCCTGCTCCGGAGCTGCCGGGGTTTCCTTTAGCAGCACCATCGAAGAATAGAGTTTTTCTTGCCTTCTTTTTGCAAAGATCAGCGAGCTCTGCATCATTGAGGCGGATTTGCCAATACTTAAGGATATGAAGGGGACTGACTTTTTCAGTGAATTGGAGGCCCAAAGCATCGCCCCAGACAACGTCCTGATTGCTAAGGTCAACTCTGTCTCGCTGATCGCCCAAGCATTCTTTCAAATGACTTTTGATTTTTGTCCAGATTATCCTGAAATCACTCTTCTTTCCATTGAAGATCCTGTGATTTCTTTCCAGCCATATGTGCCAGAAAATTATTTTAGGAATGGCGAGCCATGGTTGTTTGATGTGCAGGTTCTAAGGTGATCCACCTGGGTACATGTGCTTCCATATAGAGAACAATTTTGAGTAGTGAGCAGGTGGGGCGAAGTCTATGTTTAAAGGCTTTAAAACCTCTTGCCATAGATCGATTGCAAAACTACAGGAGAGCATCATATGGGCGACGGTTTCTTCGTGGCCTTCACACAGCGAACAATGCAAGTGACCAATTACGCCTCTTTTACGGAGCCTGTCCTCAGTCAAGATCCTGTGATGACAGAGGAGCCAACAAAAAATGTCAATCTCGGGAAACGTTGGCTGAGACCATACCCCTTGCCATGGCTTTGGATCTGGCAGTGAATACGGTTTCTGAGTGAGCTGATTATAACCTTTTGAAACTGTATAAGTACCCGGGACCGAGTCCCATCCCCTCGTGTCAACTTTTCTGGTATTCAAAGGGGCTTTACCTTTTAAGTGAGTGAGGAGGGAGGCGTAATCGTTGGATAAATGCGATGGCACCTCCAGATTTCTCCATCGCTGCCAACTTCTGTTCTCCCACTACGAGAGATCCCACAACGTTTTAACGCCTACTCGATCCATCCATTCTTTTAACTGAGACAGTGAACTATCATCTGCAATGGGCTCACTGCTCATAATATGGTCCTCCCAAATGTTAATATGCTTTCCATTGCCAGGTATCCAATGGATGTGCTGTTTGATTAAGGCTGAGGCTTTCTCGAACAGCTTATGTATCATGGTACAAGTGGAGGAGATAAGATTGTCCAGGTAGCGTACTCTTTGCCCACGGAAGTATTTTTTCCAGAGCGCAAGCTGAGCCCAGCCTGCGTTTGGGGCAATTATCCTCCATAACAACTTTGCACCCAATGCTATATTTGGATTGCTGATATTCTTAAAATGCAACCCGCCTTCCAATCTGGGCAAGGAGATTGTATCCCAACTTATTAACGGTATTCTCTTCTCATTAGCCTTGCCGCCTTTCCAAAAAAAGTTTCTGATATATTCCTCCATTTTCCTCGTGATGCCAATGGGAGCCATCATCACTGCAGCCTGGTAAATGGGAAGGCTATTCAGAACAGCCTTTATAAGCACTAACTTGCCTGCTAAATTGAGCAAGTTGAAGCCCCATGAATGAATTTTAGATTTGAATTTTTCCATCAGAGGCAGCCAATCTCTACTGAGGGCTCTTTTTTGGAAGACCGGGAGGCCCAGATACTTGAAGGATGACCAAGTGAGAGAAGCAGCAAAATCAAAACAATTTGATATGGCTTGGACTGATCTGATCGATGCATTCCAGCAGTAAATATGGCATTTGCCTTTGTTGAGGCTGCTTCCTGAGTCTTCGCAGTAGGCATCCAAAACATCCTTGAATCTTATAGCCAAGGGCAAGGTGGCAACACCCAGCAGGAGAGTGTCATTTGCAAACAGTGAATGATTTATGCTATTAACACCTCTTGCTATGTTTAGGCCCATTATTTCTTGGTCAATCTGCTTTTTATTCAAGAGGAAGCTGAGGACAGAGGCTTGGAGAACAAAGAGCAAGGGGTATAGGGGACTCCCTTGCCTCAGCCCTCTAGAAGGTTTGAAGAAGTCAGTGGCCCCCCCATTCACCAAGGAGGCGATCCATGGCTCACTGATGCATGCCTTGATCCAGCTAATGAATTTGGCCCCAAATCCAAACTTATGCAGTACATCAAATAGGAATATGTGTCTCACCCTGTGAAAGGCGCTCTCCAGATCTAATTTGACCACCATTTCTTTCTCTTTCCGGGTCAAGCTTGAGTGAATCGCCTCTTGGACCAGGATATAGTTATCCACTATCTGTCTTCCTTGGATGAAACCTCCCTGATTCTCTGGGATAATGGAAGGAAGGATAGTTTTCAGCCTGTTGGCAATCACTTTTGTTATCAGTTTGTAGCCGATGTTACAAAGGGAGATGGGGCGGAACCTGAAGAAAGTATTGGCACCTTTTTCCTTAGGGATAAGGGCCAGGAAAGTTGAATTGGTGCTACCCCCTAATTTCTGAGAAGATTGGGATTTCCGGATCATTCTGCACAAGTCTTTTTCCACAATCTGCCAACAATTCTGCAGGAATCTGGCAGTGAATCCATCTGGGCCTGGGGCCTTGTCCGGTTCCATGGCAAAAAGAGCGATTTTGATCTCTTCGTTGGTGACTTCTACTTCCAAGGGCTGATTCTTTCTAGCTGATATCAGAGAGGGCACCTCATTGATTAAGGAGGAAGTCTGCCCCAGGGTCTCTTTCTCACTGTACAAATTTTGAAGTGAAGGAAGGCAACCTTTTTTACGCTTTGCAGATCTCTATGAGTGATATTCTCTACCTTAATTTCTGAGATGGAGTTGAAGCTTTTCCGTGCTTGAGCTTGCTTGTGGAAGAAGGCAGAGTTTCTATCCCCTGCCTTGAGCCAAAGCCTCCGATATTTGACCCTCCAGTACTCTTCCTTGGCCAAGCTTGCTTTGAGAAATTTTTTCTGAAGCTTTGCCTCCTTGTCAAGGATTTCTTTTGTGATCACTTCCTTTTCCGATTTCAGGTGATGGTTCTCAAGGAATTCTTGAATCTTTTTCCTTTCCATTGTTGGGTTAGGAAGGGATTTTTCCTAGATTTTCAAGGCTACTTTCACTCTCCTAAGCTTTTCTTCCCAAACGAAGAAGGCTGAGCCATTAACAGGATGCTTCCAAGTGTCTTTTACTAATTGCATAAAGGACTGTTCCTTGACCCAAAGGGGACTGAATTTAAAAGGGATGGGGCCTTGATCCATGTGGGCCACCAGATCAAGTTTGATGGGTCTATGATCAGAAACACTGCAAGGGAGAATATGCATTCTAGATTCTAAACCAAGAAGAAGAAAGGAACTTTGAACAAGAAATCTGTCTAGCCTTGCAGCTATGTGTCCCGGGCGAGCCTTTTATTGGTCCAAGTGTACTTGCCTGCTGAAGGCTTGATGTCGATCATATCCCAATCCTGGAGCAGATCCTCCACCCATTCGCGTGCCAGATCCCTTACTATGCTTCCTCCACGTTTTTCCGCTAGAGATAAAGTGAGATTTAGATCTCCAACAATGATGATATTTACTAAATCTTCAAATTCTGCCAGTCCTCTGATGGAATCCCAATAGATCTTTTTCTCTCCTGCGCTGATTGGAGCATACACATTAAAGAGGCAGAGGGTCTCCACTGAGTCTGCATGTTTCAGCTTAGTGTACATACGATGTGGGTTGGCGACCTGTTTAACCTTTGAGAATTTGTTTGCATTCCAGAGAGTGCCCAAGCCTCCTGATGCCCCCTGGCTGAGACTGCTTGTCCTTCACTTCTTTTCCATAAGTTTTTTCCGATATGGAGGAAGACCTTATCCTCCATTTTCGTCTCTTGGATTAGGAGTATGTCGGGAGAGTCGGATCTTATTAGACTTTTGACGACTTCTTCTTTTCTTTTTCTTCCCATACCCCTACAATTCCAGGAGACGATCTTCATCACTTTCTTTTGGAGTGGGGAGCTCCTTTAGAGCTTTGGAGTTGATTTCTGGTCATCTTCGGGGTTTTAGCCAACAGTTTCTCAAGGGTAGGCTGACTTCCTTGCAATTTGTCCTTGTAAGTCTCCTGCTCCCTTTTTTCGCGGGCAGTTTTTCGGCCTCTCAGTGATCTTCTGGCCGAGGATTGCGAGCCTGCTATTTCACCTTCTTCTTCTGAGTCCTCCGAGCTTTGCACTTCCTCATCCTCTTCTGAGGGTATCTCTTCCGTTTTGTCTGCATTGTTTTCAACTTGCTTTGGCTCTAGGGGGGCTCTTTGTGAGGCGATCCTTCATTCTGTATCTTTATACCTTGGGTGTCCTCTGTTGATGAGCTTAGCTGGATGTATTTGTTTCCTTTTTCTTCCATGTGAGGAGTATGAAACCCAGGGCCTGTCTAGGGAGCCTTGGTATTATTGTTTTCATTTCTTGGGGCTTTGCTTTTGGATCTTTTGACCTGCGTCCATCCTTCCCCCTTGCTATTCTCTGCTTCACTATTTTTTGGACAGTCTCTAGCAAAATGGCCGTAGACCTGGCACTTCCTGCATTTGAATGGAAGTTTTTCATAGTCCAGTTTTTGAATATGTGACCAGCTTCCAACCCTAATCTTTATTGCCTCAGGCAGACCGACCTCGAGGTCCACTTCGACGTAGATTCTAGCACAGTCAAATTGATCTTTGCTATTGGCGCGGTCAATGAATTTGCATAGAGTATTTCCAATGTGTTTGAGGGATTCCCAGTTCCAGCAGTGCATTGACAGATTGGGCAGATGAACCCACACAGGAACAGCTGAGGGGACGTCAACTGATGGATCAAAATCGGGCGTCCACTTGTTGAGATATAGTCCTTGAGGGCCCATGAAATAAGGACCATTGCGGAATATCAGCTCCTTATCTTCTTTTTCAGCAAACTCGAATAGGAAGAAACCCTTCCCCAGGAAATACGAGGTGACTCTATTTTTTATGAGTGGCGCCCAGTTCCTTGCTACCCAGCTCTCCGTGGTTTTGGGGGAGGGCCAGAGCCCGGTGAACTGCCTAACCAAGGCTCGCTCGGCTAATGAAAGGGCGACCTGGATCGGCTTCTCAGGGGGAAGCGAGATCTCAGGGATGTCGTCCAGACGCTTTACAAATTTCGCGGCCTCGGTCAGTTTCTTCTTTGGAAGAGAGTTCAACAGGTTTACAAAAGCCTCAACTTCAGAAGAAGGGGGCAAGGGGGACCCCGATGAGGCAGCCATAGCTCAATCTGATCGAGCTTACCCAGAACCTGCGATCATAACCCCCAGATTCGCTCAGGAGGAGCCTCAGGAAAATGTTCGATCCACCGATTTCGCAGAATCTCAGAGGAGGGTGGCCTTCCATGACAGCCTCAGGGCCGAGACTGGTCGTTGGGATGAGATCCATCAGGCAGACCCGCGACGGATCAGGATCAGGCCGCGCAGGGTTTGGAAAGGCCGAGGAGGGCCGAGCTGGGCCGAGGAGCAGCGTTCGGGCTGATCACTTAGAGCTTGGCCGAAGTAGAAATAATCTTCCTAACCTTGCCATGATGTTGACATGCTCACTGTTAAGAATTATTTCATTAAGTACTTTGACATCATTGCCTGCTTTAATGAGCTTCCACGCCTAATCCGTAATAAGGTAATCAAAGATTGATTCCAAGGAGGTATCCAAAGCCTTTTTCCACTTATGAGCTCCAATAACATAGCACCACAACTATAGACATCACTCTTTTCTGTAAGGTGACTATAGAGAGAGTATTTGGGGGCTAAGTAGCTATGCGTTCCTACTACTTTAGTTGTCATATGGGATTCTCCCTCTACTAATTTATTCATTATCTTTGCAAGCCCGAAGCCATCCACAAAAGGGAATTCATCGCATTGCCCAACAAAATGTTAGCAGGTTTAATGTCTCTGTGATAAATCGAGGGTTGGAGACTGTTGTGAAGATAAGTTAAGTCCTTCGTAGTCCCCACGACAATGTTCTTTTGTTGCATCCAACTCAACGGATCCTTTGACAAACCTCCAAATGGGAATGGAGGTAAAGGTGACAAGCCACCACCTTCACCTCCATCCTTATCCTCATCTTCTTCTATTTCTACCCCTTCACAAACACCTCCAAATTCTTCAAAGGGAGATGGTAAAACTCCTTTGTTAAAGCTTGACATAAATTTTGAATTTCCTATGTACAATGGAGAGGTAAATGCTGAGAAATTAGATAATTGGGTTCATCATATTGAAGTGTATTGCAGGATACAAAGAATCAAAGACGATGAGACCAAAATTTAGCTTGCTTCTCATAGGTTGGAAAGTGTAGCACTCATTTGGTGGGAGGCCAAAACTCAAGAGGACATGAAGAAAAGTGGTAAGGTTTTATCCTCTTGGAATTATTTTGTTGTTGCAATAAGAAGACAATTTTATCCATTAGCATACATGCTAAAAGCTATAATGGATTGGAAAAACTTTAGGCAAGGTAAGGGTCAAAATTTGCAAAGCTATACCCAATAATTTAGGAAAAAAGCTTTGATTTTAGGTATAGATTTATCCTCTCAAGACACTCTACTCAAATACATTGGAGGTTTACATAGTTATTTAAGACACACAATTTTCATGTTTAACCCTACAAAACTAGATGAAGTTCGTGTACAGGAAACTCATTTAAAAATAAGAGGGAAGAATGTTCCCCAAGAAGGTAGAAAAAAACAATTCAAGAGTGGAGACAAAGGAAAAGGGAAGAAGAATGCTTCAATCAAGAAAGAGGGAGAAAATATCACATGTAAACACTGTTCAAAAGATGGCCATGATGAAGATTATTGTTGGAAACTTCATCTTGAAATGAGACCTAAAAAGTTTAACAATAAGAGGAAAAAAAGATTGCTACAACTACACAACATGATTTAGGATCCGATTCCAAGCATGAAACAAAGATCGCAACCATGGGATTTAAAGGTAAGGACTCTATTGCAAGTACTAGTTTTTCAAGTAGCCTCAATGAAACTCAACATGAAAAAGAAAGAATAAAGATTTTCCACATTAGAGTCATTTCAAAACATACCAAGATAGATACTTTGTTTGATAGTGGATCACAAGAAAACCTTATTTCAGAAGACATTGTTAAGAAATTAAATTTGGAAACCACTCCTATCCTAAACCTTATCCTTTAGGTTGGATATGTGACAATGCAAAATTGCATGTGACAAAAAGATGAAAACTGAGATTTTTGATCACTGCAAACTTTATAAATGAGGTAGAACTTGATGTAGTTCCACTTGAAATTTGTGGTATTGTTTTGGGAAGCCCATATCTATATGATAGGAGAGCCACTTTTCATCGCCATGAGAACAAATATCATTTGTTTAAAGATGGGATTAAGTACATTGTTAGAGCACATAGAAAGAAGTTGAATTTATCACTTGTGAATGCTGGACAAATGAAGAAGCTTGTTAATGCTAGTGATAATTTTGTACTCTTGATGATCGAACCCAAAATGAATGTTGAAAATGAAGCCTTCTAATAATATGATGCAAGATTAAAATCTGATTTGATTGAGGTTGTTAACACCTAGCATGAGATGTTTTAGGAACCCAAAGGATTGCCTCCTAAAAGAGGAATTCAACATCAGATCCAATTGCAGCAAGATTGTCCGCTTCCAAACATTGGCATATAAAGGATGTCAGTCATGGAGAATGGAGAAATAAAGAAACAAATCCAAGAGTTGCTTTATGAAGGGGTCATCAGACCAAGCACATTTCCATGTGGGTCACCAATTGTTATAGTACCAAATAAAGATGGTGCATGGTGCATATGTGTGGATTTTAAAGCCTTGAACAAGATTACGGTAAAGAATCATTACTCTCTTCCTTGAATTTATGATTTACTTAATCAGTTGAAAAATGTTATCTATTTCACTAAGTTGTACTTGAGAAGTGGTTATCATCAGATTAGATTGCTGAAGGAGACATATGGAAGACAATTTTCAAAACAAAGCAAGGTTTGTTTGAATGGTTGGTTATTCCATTTGGGATTTATAATTCTCTTGCAACATTCATGAGAGTTATGCATGATGTCTTAAGGCCTTTTCTTGAGAACTTTGTAATTGTCTACTTAGACGACATTATTGATTTTCAGCAAAACTCATGAAGAAAATGTCAGACATGCTAGGAAAGTCTTAGATGTCTTTAAGAAAGAAAAGTTGTTTTTAAAGATGTCTAAATGTGAATTTGGAAAGACCTTGTTAGTGTATTTGTGACATATTGTTGGACAGGATGAATTGAAGATAGATCCCTCAAAGTTCAAAGTCATTGTAGATTGGCCTAAGCCCAATAATGTAATAGAGGTTAGGAGCTTTTTGGGAAAAACCCAATATTGGATAAATTTTATTTCAAACTTCCCATCAATTGCAACTCCATTACATGCCTTAAAAAGTGTGAAACATGTTTTTCAGTGGGGAGGAAAGCAGGAGAAAGCCTTTGATGCATTGAAAGAGCGAATTAGTACAACTCCAATTCTTTCACTTCCTGATTTAAGACAACCATTTGAGATACAAATCGATGCAAGTGACTATGCCATGGGAGCGGTCTTGATGCAACATGGTAAGCCCATTTGTTACCAGTTTGAAACTTTTAATGGTGCAGTAGTTAACTATCCTACAATGACAAAGAATTGTATGCATTGGTGAAAAGTGTGAAAAAAAGGAAACACTATTTGATGGGAAAGGAAACTATCGTTCACAATGATCATCAACCATTGAAATACTTGCAATCACAAACCAAGCTACAACAAGCGAGGCATTTCAGATGGATGGATTTCTTGCAAAAATTCCACTTGGTGATAAGGTATAAGAAAGGTATCTATAACAAAGTTATTGACATGATTTCTAGACTAGATGTTAGTGCATCAGTTATTCTTAAACATAATTCTATCATGCATGAGAACTATGTTGAACAATATGCTTTAGATGATGATTTTAAAGATGTATATAGAACTTTGTTTCAAGGAAACCAAGTATAGGAATCATATTACCATGTTCATGATAAAATTTTCTATCATCTTGGAAAGTTATGCATTCGACAAGGTGAAAGAGGCAACATCATAAGGGAAGTCAATACTTCTCTTATTGCTGGCCATTTTGGTGTAGGCAAGACGGTGGCACAATTACAAAGGTATTGTTATTGGCCTAGTATGAATGAAAGTGTGTCACGATATGTAAGAGTATGTTCTTTATGTGCTACTATTTGGCCGAGCAATAGAAAGTTAGGATTGTATACTCCACTTCTGGTTCCTTCCTATCCTTGGGAAAGTGTTTCTATGGAGTTTTTAGGAGGGCTACCTATGTCTAAAGAATCATGATTATCTTTATGTTGTGGTGGATTGTTTCAACAAGATGTGTATTTTGATGCCTTGTAAGAAGTAGGTTACAACTGAACAGACTGCACAAATTTTATTTCAAAATGTATGGGTGCATTTTGGGTTGCTCAAATCCATTATTTCTTATCAAGATTCTCGATTTGTCAAGAAATTTTGGTCAAGATTATGGTGGTTGACGCACATCAAGTTGAAAAAGAGCAAATCATTCCATCCACAACACGATGGTCAGACATAAGTGGTGAACAAAACAATAGTACGTCTTCTTCTTGGTTATTGCAGCAAACATCCTAAGGTTTGGGATGAACACTTACACTACATTCAACATGCTTACAACTGGCAAAGAATTCATTGATTCAAACATCTCCATTCGAAGCATGCTTTGGATACTTACCAAAATCTCCTTTAGATTTTATCTTTGGGAAAGATGTTGCTATTGATGGACATAGTGACATTGATAAGGCCATGTGATCACTGAACAAGTTCAATTGGTGCATCAGATTGTTCAAGAACAGTTGGAAAAGAATTAGGCCAAGTACAAGACAAGGCATGATTTATTGACCACAATTTTTCAAGTTGGAGATGAAGTTTGGATTTACATTAGCAGGTAAAAAATTGAAACCAATAATGTATGGACCTTTTAAGATTTTAGAAAAGATTGGTAATAGTGCCTTCTGGTTGGATTTGCCTCCATATATGAAAATGTATGCATTTGTTAATGTTGAGAATTTGAGATTATATGAGCCTCCTTTGATTGAAGATGAAGGAGAGTATGTTTAGATTCCTTCAGTAGAAGATTTCTCTCTTGAATTTCTTGAATAATTACAATAGGATACTATCCTTGACAGGAAAAAAAAGAACTTCAAAAAGAGGGAACTTGGAGTACCTTCGTGCACTAGGGCTCAAAGGCACAAATCCAAGAAAATCTAAATGGATTTAGATTGGAAGGGTGAGGGAACTATACCCTCATCTGTTTATTGACTAAAACTATTCTTTTGGAGGTCTAAAAGCTTCCAATGGGGAGGAGTGATCCAAGGGATCAGTAAAGTTCTCAAAATTCAAAGTGTTCAAAATTACTCGAAAACATTGCCAAAACGTGGATCTCGATGCCTTGAATCCAACGCAACTTGAATCACTCAAAACGAATATCGTATGCTCCTGATATCATGTTCTTATCATTTTCCTAAAAGGTAAAAAAAAATTATGGTTGGATGTAGCTACATTGACTGGGCGGTTCCTATGTTCACTGGGCAGGGTGATTGGGGAAGTTTACTATGTTTCTTGGGCCAATGCAAAGTTACCAAGTGGCCTCACCGCATTGGTCGAATTTGTTGTGTTTTTTTATGGGTCGAATTTGTGGTTTGTTGGCCCAATGGATGGGAGCCACATGGGTGAATGGTGGCCAGTCATGTGGCCTCCCAATGGGCTTGCAATTTTTTTTTTTTTTTTTTTTTTTTTTTTTTTTTTAATTAATGGTCGAACGCGCCTCTGGGTGAATTGAATGCGAGACCTATGGAGTGGTAGCACAAAGCCTTACTGCTTCATTGTTGGGTGGATCTTAGCCACTATAGTTCCCTTTTAAAGTTTCTAAGGTTGGCGTTTAGGGGATGGGGCCAAGGTTAAGCCTTGGTCCCCAGTCACCCCCACACTCCATGAGACCATAGGCAGGGGAGCTGAGGGCTCGGGATTAACCTTGACCCAGAAACCCCGATATCATATCAACTTACCATGGTTCGAGGAGGGTTAATACACTCCTATGGCATGATAACCAAACCATGGTGCAAAGCAGAGTTATAATGGTTGCTGTGGAGTTATACCAAACCCAGATCCAATGATGGAAAAGAGGGCATATTTCCAGCTCACAGGGGTCATTGAGAATTTAAATGAGGCAACAAATAGCACCCAATTTAGCACAAATCTTGCAGGCGTTGGGCGAACTTATCACTTAACAGTTCCAAAAAAGACAAATTTATAGAATGGTTAGCAGGTCCGTGCAATTTGTAGAGTGTTTAGCAGAAAAACTTCTAGAGAGCATATTTTCTTCAGTTTTTGGCCAAATTGAGACCGACAAGAGCCCAGCTAGGGGTTTTTTATTGTTCTGGTGTAATTGGAGACAAAATTTTAAATTTTGAGCACTATAAATCCATGTAAACATAAATTTTAGCACTTAATGAAAGAGGCCCAACATTGGAAGCTGGACTAGGAGATGTAGCCTAAGAGACGGGTGAACTCATTTATCATTTTTGTTTTCATGTGTTTCTGATATGGTATATTTGTCTCTGTTTTATGTTGTTAACTAAGTTTTAAAACCATTATTTTATGTGTTTTGCAAAGTGATCCATAGCCTAAAATACATAAAATTTTACTTGTAAATTTTTCCATTGCCTTCAAGTTTGCATAACAGATCATTAGTAGTAAAAGTACTATCGAACCAGTGATATCAGAAATAAACTCTAGCAGGAGGAGGTGGAATGGCTAATCTAGAAGGGAAAGAATTATGAGTCGATGTGACTAGTGGTTCTGTAACAACAAACAACACTCGCAACCAAACATAAACGTCACATGTAAACAAAATCAAACAAAGGTTTCCATAAGTTTGGTGGGTTTAATGATAAGTAGAGTAAAGAATGAATTAAAGAAGAAAAATTAAATAATAACCTTTACCTAAATAAAGGGAAAAAAATCTCATGCAAACCTTGCAACTAGAAACATAAATGGATATCAAATCAAAATTCAAGTAAAGGCATATTAGTCAGTGAGTTGAATTAGAAACCATATGAATCGCTCAACCTGTGTAGAAAGACGCCGATTATATTGAGGTCGAATGTTAAAACACGACCATTGGAAACATCCAATGAACTTCATCCTAGTTTTGTGGAAGAGGAGAATAATTTATCCTGAGAATTTACCATTGTTGATAGAGGGTTTGATAAAAAATGGGCTTTACAAGTAACTTACTTGATATGGAAATAACCGACAGATACAAGAACGCCTTGGAACCCCGTAGATACCTTGAGTTGCAGAGCTAGTTTCCTGGAAAGATGAGTGTAGAATGGGCCATCTGCGGTGTTGGGGAGGGAAGTCGGTTACCTGAATTGAATTCTCTGAATCTAGATCGTCGATCTTTAGGGTTAGAAGGAGAGTTGTAGATGTTTTTGAGGTCTCGAGATCTGTAGTGTTAGGTGTATGGCTAGAAAGCGGTTTCCAAAGATTTCACTCATTAACCACTACCTATACTATTACCAAAGTAACCTAACCCACGATTATGTGTAGTTAGAATGCACTTAAACATAAAGGTAAGTTTGGTGCTATTTGTTAGGTCGTGTAATTTTTGGCATGAAGATGTAAGGGTGTTTAATTAACAAAAAGTTGATAACATGCCTAACGCCTGTAAAATAATTAATATATTTTGTGTTGCTTATAACTAACATCTGGCGTGATTGTACTAACTAGTTCTAATGTATTGTGTTAGATAATTTATTTATTTATTTATTTTTATTTTTTTAATGGGAGATGTGACACCAAGGTTTTGGTTTTTTGATAGGAAAGCAAGACCTGAGTAGATGGGATGGCAAGAAACAATCCCATTGAGGATAAGATGAGTTGATGTAACACCTCGATGCTATGAGTAGTTGCTCACAGTTAATTATTTTTATTTTGAATAAAAAGGTTCTTTATAATTGACGATAAGACATGATAAGAAAACTTTACATTAGGATAAGTGGATGAAAATTAAATAATGCAATGATATGATGTGTGGAAGGTTATGGTTGTGAACCAAAAATAGTTAACAAAAAAGAAACCTGAATTCCTAGATAGTTAGAATCAATTATCAATCTTTCCTCTTTTCCTAGAGGGGGACCAAAAACCCCAAATCTCAGTGGGAAAAATCCAAGGATATCTATAGGCTGGAGGATATGTTGAAACTGAAGAGATTCAATTTGGAAAAGCAGAACACTGCTAGATGAAGGTATTCTTGAGATGAACCTAGAGTTAGTGGAATCATCAAACTGATTCATGGGTGCACAATATTGGACTGTACTGGAGTAGTCTTGAGGCCCAGGGACAGGTTACCTCAAGAAATGGAATTTGAAATTCCAAACTATCACATGTGGAAAAGGCTCGGGGGAGAGGTTGGACATAATTTCTAGCTTCAAGGCTGGGTGGTGAGACTTTCCTGCTGATAATTATTATAATCTATTCGAAAAGATAAGTATACTTCCTAGTTTTCTGAGAAATGTTTAATTTCTTTTCTGGTGTACTAGAAAAAAGAAAAAAAACTTTTTGTGTTTCTTTTATGTATTTGAAAAAAAAGAGTTTTGTGTTTACTCTTAAAAGAAAAATAAGTAAGACTCTATTTGACATAGGAAATGGTCTTTCTTAAAGAAAAAAGTATGATAATTGGACCCCTATATAATATAAATTCAACTAGAAGTTTCTGGGCAAAATTTGTTTCATATGTGAGGACTAAACAAGTAAAGCAAAATTTGTTTCATATGTGAGGACTAAACAAGTAAAAATAGTGTAGGACTTATAGCAAACAACGGGACATCAGTGAAGCTTTTTGGACTGCAATGTTAAACTTGCTCAGAGGCAGTGCGGACCCAACATAACTATTAGAAACACCCCCCTAGGTAGTGAATTGGTCTTGGTTAGCCTAGGTCTACGTTGAGGATCACAAATATCAAGTAGGTTAATATTAAAAATAGGGAATCAATTGTGTTGGAGATAATTTCTAGCTTCGAGGCTGGGTGGTGAAACTTTCATGCTGATAATTATTATAATTTGTTCGAAAAGAATCAGTATACCTCCTAGTTTTCTTAGAACTGTTTAATTTTTTTTTGTTACACTAGAAAAAAGAAAAGATGCTTTTTGTATTTCTTTTATGTAAGTGAAAGAGAAGAATTTTGTGTTTACTCTTAAAAAGAAAAATAAGCAAGACTCTATTTGACATAGGAAATGGTCTTCCTTAAAAAAAAAAGTATGATAATTGGACCTCTATATAATATAACTTCAACCAGAAGTTTCTGGGAAAAATATGTTTCGGATGTGAGGACTGAACAGGTAAAACTAGTGGACCTCTATATAATATAACTTCCACTAGAAGTTTCTGGGAAAAATATGTTTCGGATGTGAGGACTGAACAGGTAAAATTAATGTAGGACTTATCACAAACAACAGGATATCGGTTAAGCTTCTTGGACTGCAATGTTAAACTTGCTCAGAGGCAGTACGAACCCAACATAACTATTAGAAACACCCACTGGCCGGTGAATTGGTCCTGGTTAACCTAGGTCTAGCTACAGTCGAGGAGAAGAAATATCAAGTAGGTTAATATTAAAAATAGGGAATCGACTGTGTTTCTTTTCTTTTGAAATTAAAAAACAATTTCTGATTTATAACCCAGGAAATCTCAAGAGACTACGTAAATTTATTATACCAATCACTGAAAATTGTATGATGCAAATATCTTTGAATATATATACATATATTCTTGTCAGGAAAGAAATAATGATAGCCATTCTTTAAAAATAACGGACTCGAGCAAGATGAAGGAATACCATTACTAAAGAAATTAAAGGGCATGATACATGTTCTTATTTAAAAAAAAAAAGGGTCCCCGCTATAATACCAATCACTGAAAATTGTATGATGCAAATATCTTTGAATATATATACAAATATTCTTGTCAGGAAAGAAATAGTGATAGCCATTCTTTAAAAATAACGGACTCGAGCAAGATGAAGGAATACCAGTACTAAAGAAATTAAAGGGCATGATGCATGTTCTTATTTTTAAACAAAAAAAGGTCTCTGCTATAATCCTTTTTGATAAACGAAATGACAGTACTGCAAAAGACTCGGTTCTATTCATTTCAGTAAATAAGATGATAAATGTTGCAAGATACAGTAGCAATTCCCGTAATAAATTTTGGTACACAAAGCAGATTTGAGAACTGGGGCGTAATGTGTTGGGTTAGTTCGATCCCAGGGAGAGCTCGAGGGTCCAAACAGTCCCTTTCCCAAAAATTCTATGTAGGAGAGTGTGGGTCGAAGAAAAACCCAACAGAGATTCAACCCTACTAGATATCCTTATGAACGAGTTTTCACCAGTACAGTCACCCTTTATTTCTTTCTTCTAAACAAACTCTGTAAACAAAAAGTATTATCCGAAAAGCAAATGAATATAACGATATGCATAAACCAATAACTCCGTAACAAAGGAAAACCAAATCAATACACATAATTATGAACAAAATGAGAATTTAATTAAAGATAATTGTATACAATTGAAAAGAGATAGAAGGTCAATCCTCCTATGGAGGTTCAATTATATACAATCTTTCCCAAAAGAAAACACCAGTTCGAAAAACTTTCAGATGGAGCAATTCTCTTTCAACTTAGGAGAATCTGAGCACACTCGGAAGCCGAAGTAAGGAACCTGTCAAATTACCCTGTTTCAAACAAACCCAGAACGAAAGGGTATAATCTCTTTAACCATATAGAAGAAGAAGAAGTAAAAACCTGGAAATCAAAGGGAAAGTGATTGTTAAAGCACGTTTGATGTCACAACGCTGCCACTGGAGCAGTAATGAGGCACACACATGTTCAACAAGGAAACAAACCAATCAAACCCTAGCTGTTGCCTGCTAAGTGATAGAAGTATCTAATACAATTACAATCAAATGAAACAATCTGAGCCTTACCTGATAAAACAAGTATGCCAACATCTCGCCATCGAGTCCTGGATGGCTATGGTTTTAGAATGACTATGTAATCGAGAACAGAATGTGATGAAATAATTGAAGAGTTTTCGAAGTACCAGTACCTGAAGAAGGCCATATGCGGCCAATTCTGGTTCCTGCCGGAAGAGGGGACGCCATCACTGGAAAAGAGAACGAAACCATGCAGAAGGAAGATAAATTTAGCGAAATACACCACAACATAGCGAAGTCGTCAACAAAAGAGAATAATCATAAAGCAACACTTGCATGTTGGTGGATATGATGCTCAGAGGGTGCAAATGTCTCGCTAGAAGAAAAGTTGCAGGCTCCTAATAGGAAAGGTGCACAATCACTGATGGCTTCAAAGCTTGAGGTGGAAGCAGTTACTTTATTCGAAGTCCCGAGAACCAACACCGTAGATCTAGAAACCCTACAGATAGACAATAGAGATAAGTCCAAGTGTGCTCTATGATTAATGCCAAACAAGCTCGTACTGGAGTAACAAATTAGAATATAAACTTTCCATGTCTCCAACTTCAGAGTCATATCCTTTTAACCTCACTTCTATCTATTTGACTTCTGAATATCCATCCACCGAGTTAAACTTCTGAATATCCATCCACCGAGTTAAACTTCTGAATATCCATCCACCGAGTTAAAAAAAATGGGATGAGATTGTATCCGTCGAGCTTTGGTAAAATCACAACAGGAGTTGGACATAATTTCTCTTGAGCATACACAGTCATCTGGTTACTACAATGCCAGTAAAATCACATCGGGAGTGCGATAGAATATCTCTGGAACATACACAGTCATCTGGTTACCTAAAAAAAATGCTTTTTATTACAAATTTCGGATACACAGTCATCTGCTTACCTAAAAAAATGCTTTTTATTACAAATTTCGGATACACAGTCATCTGGTTACTACAATGCCAGTAAAATCACAATGGGAGTGCGATAGAATATCTCTGGAACATACACAGTCATTTGGTTACCTAAAAAAATGCTTTCTATTACAATTTTTGCATGCTTGAATTGATGTCGGCCAACAATGCTTCGGTGAAGAATAAACCAAAACCCTAAGGCAGGCGAATGAAATTGTTGTGAGTCCTTCAAGTGGTGCTGTTTTCACGGCTGAGAGATTGGTAAGAAATAGGCAAAGGCCTGTCCGGTATTTCAGGAATCTCAATGTCCCCTTCCAACATCTTCAGCGCTTCTGCAATCGTGGGTCTGTGAGCCACCATAACATGGGAACACAGAATACCCACCGAAACGAACCTCGCCATGACGTTCACAGGCCCACGGTTCCGAATCCTTTCATCGATTACTTCAACACCTTTGCCTGCTTTGATGAGCTTCCATGCCCAATCTGTAATAAGGTAATCGGAGGCTGATTCCAGGGAGGTATCCAAAGCTTTTCGGCCGCTTATGAGCTCCAATAACACAGCGCCAAAACTATAGACATCACTCTTTTCTGTCAGGCGGCCATAGAGAGAGTATTCGGGGGCTAAGTAGCCGTGTGTTCCTGCTACTTTAGTCGTCATATGGGATTCTCCCTCTACTAATTTTTTTGCGAGCCCGAAGTCGGATACACAGGCATTCATCTCGCCGTCCAGCAGAATGTTAGCAGGTTTGATGTCTCTGTGATAAATCGGGGGTTGAACACTGCCGTGAAGATAAGCTAAGCCCTTCGCAGTCCCCATGACGATGTTCTTCCGTTGCGTCCAGCTCAGTGAATCCTTCGACTTTCGTCCAAAGAGATGATCATCCAGACTTCCATTGGGCATGTAATCGTAAATCAGAAACCGCTGGTGCCCTGCGTTGTCGTCGCTGGCAACGCAGCAGCCTTTCAAGGCAACCAGATTTCGGTGCCTGATGTGGTTGATAATCTCCACTTCGTTTAAGAATTCTGCATCCCCTTCGGCAGAGCAGTTTCTGATGCACTTCACGGCCACCGGCTGGCCGTTGAGAAGCGTTCCCCTATACACAGTCCCGAAACCCCCTTGACCGATGAGATTGTCCGAGCTGAAATTGCGGGTCGCAGCCTTGATCTCTTCTATGTTGAACCATACTAAGCCCGTGGTAGGTTTCACTTTCATGGTTGCCCGCAAAAGGTCTCTGTTCCTCTTTACGAACTGCGTGTGTGCGGCATCGCGGTTTCTCCTCGCCCTCAACAGATAAATACTCAGAAACGCCGAAAGAGAAATGACCACCACAGCACCCGCAGACGTGGAAATTAAAACCAGACGGTTGTTATTCTTCGATTTGGGCAGGAGAATGGGCAATCTGATTACACAGGAAGCGGTTTTTGGGTTCTTTGGCCCCAATTCATTCACATCGGTAGCATAGCGAACTGCAAAGTCGAAGCATGGGTGACTTGTAGTATCGGTGGCATTTTTAGTCATTCGGACTAATCTGGTGGTGACCTGCTGAATGCCATTAACGCATAAACTACAAACACGTAAGTCGGAGAGATCCCCCTTGCACGACGAATCAATTTCTGTGAAACCCAACCGATCAATCCAATCCCGTTTCGTCTGTATGCCATCGCACAGACTAGGTCTGGACACAAACTTTGATGTGTCGTTGAGGCAGCGGGGAACCAAGGTCGGGGAAAGAGCCGCCCTGCGCAGTGAAGAAACCTGGTGCTGGAATTCATTGAGGCAAGCATCGGCGGAGACATGGTCGGGGAACCCGAACATGGAAGAGTCTCTGAGATGCTGAGCTACGCCTACGGAAAATAAACTGAATAATGACTGGCAGCAGTTCGCATCATCTGCCTGGCAGCAACCCGAGTTCCATGGAATTCGGTGGACGTAGTTAAAATCCGTGGGACATGAGGCCCCGCTCCCCTTAACGACAATAAAGAACTGCAATAGTACTGGCAAGCTTATGATCATCTTCATAGCTATGATTCTTTTCTGCACTGCCCTGACAATAATTTGTTGCAGCAGTTGTTTACCCCTCGGCGTTCCTCCAGCTCTTATTATAATCGACACGATTGACCATTGAAATCTGGTGCTGCAAAGTCCATTGTGTAAAAACAGTTTAATATTTAAAGAATACGACTTTGAATTTTAGGCTGACTCTGAAATCTGGTGCTGCAAAGTCCATTGAGTAAAAAATATTTAATATTTAAAGAATACGACTTTGAATTTTAGACTGACTCTGAAATCTGGTGCTGCAAAGTCTCCATTGAGTAAAAAGTATTTAATACTTAAAGAATACGATTTTGAATTTTAGCCTGACTCTGAAATCTGGTGCTGCAAAGTCCGTTGTTAAAATCATTTGGAATCGTATTTGGTTTGGGCAATATCAATTTTTTTTAGTATGGTGGAATTTTTTTATTGATAATAAATTATAAAGTTTTTTAATAGTGAAGATATGTGATTGGAAAATCAATTTGCTAAGTATGGTGGATTTTTTTTTTTTAAAGTAAATTATAAAAAAATTAATAGAACATCTGGTGTCATGAAGAATGTGATTAAAATTAAGTTAAAATAGGTATAAAAATATTTAGATTATGTAGTTTTTTCTTAAGTTTAATTTATAAATGAAATGATTTTTTTTATTATTATTTTCAGGGTAATTTTAATTAAAAGAAGTTGACCCATTTTAAAAAAAATTGAGTTTAAATTGTTTAATCTAGAAAATTAAAGTGTTTATGGATTTTCAAGGGTGTTGAATCTATTTATGAATTCAAAAATGTATTTTAAACAACATAAAATCTTAAAGATTTATAGAAAAATTCATTATCTATTGATTTATACAAAAAAATCTTACCATGATAAAGTTGGTATTGCCCAAACAATCTCAAATGATTTTGACTATGTAATTTAATTTTATTATAAATTTAAAATTAAAATTTTATAAAAAAATTGCAAAAATTATTGATTAGATATAAAAGAGCTTCCGCCTAAATCACATAAAGAGTGTAGTTTTATAAACAAAAATAACATACCTCTAATAAATAATGCATGTATATAGTTAGTTAATAAATTAATAACCTATTACCATTAAAATTATATATTTAGTCCTAAAATCCTATTATTAATATTTTTGAATTAAAATAGATTTTATTTAGGTAACCCAATTTAATTCTTTAATAGAATTCATTCACTCAAATAATAATTTTTAAATAACCATTAATATTATTCTATTAACATCATAAAACTATGATGAATTACTTATGATACTATTCATGGTACCTAAATCGTGCTTATTTCTAGAAATAAAATAATATATATTAACTTATTATTATAAAAATAAAAATAATATTAAATTTATTAATATAATTTTTGGGCTGGGTCCAGGGGTCAAAAATAGCCGTTAGGTAGCTGTTTGAGTCTCTGCTCAGTCTATTTAATATGCTAAGCCAAGTCTGTCTCTTCAACTTGTCCTGACGATGAACCACACTAGTTGGTTCAAAACGCTTCGACAAATGTCTTTGTCATGTGATTTACGCCGAAGCTCTTCTTATAACTATGATGGATCACAGAAGCCTGAATTCTACAATTGAAATTTAGATTATTTGCTTTGTATGTAGTTTAATTTTCAAAATTCATGACAAAACTTGAAAGAAAAAACTAATAATTAAGAATAAAAATAGTTTAAACTCCATTAATATTAACTAACTCAGAGATATTATAATATCTAAATATATATATAATATAAAATTTCTTTTTTAATTTTCCAAAAAAGATCTTCTAACTAACACTCTAAAAATATTTTTTAATCATATTCTAAAATTAAAAAATAAATAAATAAAACTAACCTCTAAAATAAAAAACACTTTCCATAAAAAACTAAATTTACATAAAATTAATATAATAAAATATATTTTGATATAATATAAATTACTTATTGAATTTTAATTTTAAAACTATTATAATATTAATATATTTAATCATTTTTTATTAATATATAATTAAATAAAAATGAATTTATTAAGGAATTTAGACTTCCTGTATCCATAACATGTTTAGAGAATTTTCGGCGAAATCACATAAATATTTTTTGGACAAAAAAAATATTCATGTGATTCATCAAAAATTCTCTAAACAAAAATGATTTATTAATATTTAAAATAAATATTAATAAATTATTATCAAACATTCATTAACATTACTTACAAAACAATCGCGTCTTAAAAATATATTTAACAAATTTTCAACCTGGCATTTCAAAAAATTGAAAAAAAAAAACAATTTAAAATACTTATATAACTGTAAAATTAAAAATAAAAAACTATATTAATTAAAAATAAATAAAATAAATTTGCATCAATGGCATTGGAGCATTGCACGTTGGAGATGTAAGAAATTACAAATTTGTATTATTAATATTGGAGCTTAAAATATTTGTTAAGGACCACTTGAATCATAAATTAATTGCAATGTTCTTTCCCATGTGAAAGAGGCCACATGTTTCTTCAATTATTCCCTCAAACAGCCTTCATAAACAAGTCAAAGATGTCATGTTTCCCGAGATTTTTGTCGCTCTTTTATCACAAACACCGCATTCTTCGCCATAAAATAAATTCCAACTCCGCCCATGTACACATACGTAAATACAGCCGACGCTTCGCCTCCTAAGCCCGGGTTAAGTTTAAACCGAGGTCGAAATATTTCATCTCGTTTTAATTTAGGTGAGTTTGAAAACTTTCTACCTTAAGGAGGCGGAGAAGTTGCTTGGAAAGTTATGAAAATTTTGGTTATATTTAAAGAAAATTTGGCAAAGATTTTTGTAAATCCAAATTATTGTTGTTAAAATTCAAAATTTTAGGTGTTTTAGACATCTTTGATGGTGCTGAACCCATTTTCTCCATAAAAACAAAACATGACTCAAAAACTGCCTTATAAAAAATTTTGGAATTTTTTTACTCAGATTCCAACCACTTTTGACGATCCATTCAATTCCTCCACCTTATTAAACGAAAAAAAATTAGCTGACATATGTGAAATTCAAAAGGCACGCCAAGTCTGCCTTCAATAAAACCCATACTATCGAGCCATAAATGAAGGGTGGGTGTATATGCCCACCATTGGATTTCGGTCTTAGCAAAATCGAACAATGGGCGTATACACCCACCCTTCATTTATGACCCAATAGCATGGATTTTATTGACAGCCCGCCAAGTCAGTCAAATAAATAGGTCATGTTCCGTACCCGCTGACCTGGCTAAAAGCCTCCTCTTTCCTGGCACTTTTCAGTACTCTTCCCCTTCACGTATCTGGGAATGGCAATTCCATTTGATCGAATTTCTCCTCTCTGTGAAGAACTATTTTTTCACTGGCAATTTAATTCTAATAGTGAAATTTCATTCACCGTAAACCTTAAAACACTTTTTTTATATTATTTTTTATTTTGTTTAAAAATTATTAAATTTTTAATTTTATTTTAAATTATAATAATAATTATAAAAAATTATTATTATTAATTTTTATGGTAAAATTTTGAAAAGAGCCCAAAGACAAGAGAAAGGTTGTTGAGCTACTTTTTAGTCAAAAAATAAATGTAATATTTCACATAATCACCCAATCAAATAATTATTAAATACACAATATTTTTTTTAAATAATGGTTTAAATGACTTATTACTATAAAGGTTTTTCCCTAACTATTGATTATCATCTCAATATCTATTTCATTTTTTTTATCCAGAAACATGGTAATATATTTTCATTCTCAAGTCTCGCTTGAAACCCAAATTGGGCTCGCAAAAAATTTTGTGTTATTTTTTTGGTTTTTTTGTATCCAGAAACATGGTATTATATTTTCATTCTCAAGTCTCGCTTGAAACCCAACTTGGGCTCGAAAAAAATTTTGTGTTATTTTTTTGGGACACACTAATACTTATATTCATAACAAGACAGTTTTGCGGCTAGAATCAAGATTGTGGCTATGTTAGGTTAATGAACTAATATAAGTCCATGTAAATAATAATTATTGGGGAAATTTTAAGTATAGAAAGTTATCTTAAAGTTTAAAAATATTGACGAATCTCACTAGTCTCTAATATGCAAACTACAAATTTATATTGTAAAATTTGGGCGAATCGTTTTTAGAAAAATGGAAATTCGCAATTTTTTTTGAAAGATCATGGAAAATTAGCCCACTTGGAATATTAGCCCCTAAAATTTTCCATGATAATTATTAGCTTTTTACTCATGTTGAACATATCAAACCAATATGGTGACCTTATAATACTATGCCACCTCACACAATATATCATTGTGATCACCTTATAATATCTTGTGGGACACCCTATATAGGGGAAACAGGGCGACCTTATAATACTATGCCACCTCACACAATATATCATTGTGATCACCTTATAATATCTTGTGGGACACCCTATATAGGGGAAACAGGGCGCTCCATCCAGCAGAGAATTTGTGAGCATGCAGCAGACCTGAGGCATGGAAGAACAAAGTCCTCAGCCTTAGCTGAGCACGTGGAAAAGACCAAGCAGCAGGTTTGTATTGAGGAGGCCAAAGTCATTGCCAGAGTGGATAAGGGCATGGAAGAACAAAGTCCTCAGCCTTAGCTGAGCACATGGAAAAGACCAAGCAGCAGGTTTGTATCGAGGAGGCCAAAGTCATTGCCAGAGTGGATAAGTTCCATCATCGCAAGTTAAGGGAAGCTATTGAAATTGAGCGTAGACCTAATAATCTCAACAGAGATGATGGTTGGAAGGTAAGTAGAAGTTGGATCCCTGCCCTGTCGTCTTAGGGTTTCTTCCTTCCCCCCGCCCCTTTGGCCATCCTAGTTGCTTTTGTTTATTGTTTTTCTTATCCCTCGGAGCTTTTTGTTCTCTCCTATTTATTAGGTTCCTCCTGTATTTAATTGTGATTATTTTATTAAAAGATTTATATAATTAATCCATCCTGTTTTGTTGAGTGTCCATCCCCTGTTTTGGTAGTTAATTATTTAACTCATTATGTTATTATTATTGGGGTATGTATTCTAGGATATATTCTTGAGGCTAGGTGTATTACTCTTATTGAAAATTTTTATTGGTATTTATGATTGATTCTATTTAGTTACTTATTTTCAGCTATTTAAACTAATGGATATAAACATAGCTTTTCTAGAAAAATCTTTATCATATTTTTAATATTATATATAATATATATATGTATTATCTCAAGTAATAAATGAATTATTTTTCTTTTTTCTCTGTTACTTTTCAAACTACCCCTTAAGAATGGTATTAATAAGTAGTAGATTTAATAATTTTATAAACATATTAACATACTTTTAATAAATAACTCTTATACATGTCTAATCAGGAATTTAATAAATAAAGAATATTTATTTATTTATGTAAAAGAAATCATTCAAACAATAATTAATAATAATCTTCAAAATTACCTTAGTATTATTTTATTAATAATTAAATAAATAAATTACTTTGGATACTATTTGCTCAGTTAGTAATTATACCTAACTTCTCTTATTTCTAGAAAGTAAAATAATATATTATTAACCTCAATATTATAAAAATAATAATAAGATTAAACTTATGAATATAATTTTAGCCTGGGTCCTAGAGTCAAAATTAGCCGTTAGTTAGCCGTTGGAGTCTCTGCTCAGTCTATTTAACTTGCAAAGCCACATCTGTTCTTTGACTTGTCCTGACGATGAACCACACTAGTTGGTTCGAAACGCCTCAACAAAGGTCTTTTTCATGTGATTTACGCCGAAGCTCTTCTTATAACTATGATGGATCACAGAAGCCTCAATTCTACAATATCTATATCGTCCTGCACAAAATATCATTGATACTTAGTTTGCCTGGGTTCTCGTTCATGTATATCTATATGTATATCTATATATATATATATATAATTTGATGTGTAAATGTTTTGAGTGCCTTTGTTACACCTTGGCTCTTACATGGAGATTTTATAGTTCTTAGTCCATGTGAAAGAGCCACGTGGTAGGATATCGCATGTTAGACCACGCCCAACCACACGATCTCGCACTCTTGATGGCAGTGATCAACTTAGTGTTAATTGGCAGCACGGATGAAATTTGGTACCATTATGGTAATCACTTACCCTCTGCTATCTCTGCGTTGTGTCATTTTCATTTTCCTACACAAGAGTTGAGCTATACAACTCTAGAGGAAACATGGGAAAATAGAAGGTAAAGTCGCATGCTTGCAAGGTTACCTCCATGGTTTCGTTTGTTTTGAAAGGTTTTCAATGAAGACCAAGTTTATGTCCATCGACAAAAGCAGGTTTTTCGAACAAGGACCATACTGAATCTGTGCTTCTTCATTTACTTGGTTTTCTTTTTAATTTCTTGGCATTAATTTTAGCATAGAATCATGCTTTTAATTATTGACATTTGTATTCTTGGCAGGGAAAAATTGTGACTTCTTTTTGGGGTTCAATCGCAACAACAAGCCCTTCTATGGAATTTTGGCCTCACCCCCTTTTCTCATGGCTTCATGATAGGTAAATATTCTAACCGACAACTTAAATCTTTAAACGATAGCTCAGCCTTCTTACCAGTAGGGTTTCCTTCTATTTTTGTTATGTTAATTTAGTGTAATTCCCATTCATATTTGGAAGGAATGTGGGGATTTTCACTTATCCTTCTCCAAGGTGAGGCACTGGTTTTGAAATAAAACTTCATTTATAATTATTCTTGTACAGATTTCTTCATGTCCCAAAGTCCGACTAAGGCTTTTTACTTATAGGTTAGCCCTTGACCCATTTTTGGGTTTCATTCAAAAGGTGCATTCAGGGTTCATTTGCTTATGAGGTTGTTTATTTTCATCCTAGCTCTTCTCGGTACTCCTCTTTCTTTGTGCTTCTCATGGGTCTCGAGGTGATTAATCATGTGTTTAACTTTGTGCTGTTAAACTGCATTATTTTTATAAGGGTTTATTCCTATTTAATTTGTGTAATTCCCTTGAGGGTTCCATTTGGACATAGGGTAGAGAGTTTGACTTCGATAGCTAGAGTGGCTATAATTTTTAAATAAGGGTTTCCACTTTAAGGTTGATATCATTTCTCATATACTTATAGTTTTGATTACAACCAAGACTTGTATTGCCAACTTTTGTAACTCTTTTTTCAATAATGACTACAATGTACACATTTATTTTATTCTAATGTAAATTTTAATATCGTAAGGACTACAATTTTTATGGAAATATTTTATATTTATTTTCTTTTGTCTATACATGTGGAAAATGACTTTCTTTAAGACATTTTCATCATGCAATGAGATTTAATTATGCCACTTTGTCGATATATAAATAGTTATTCTTTCTATGCATCACATACCTATACAGATATCATGATTATTATCTTGGGATAGAAGTAAGTTTGTAGTCCGGAAGATCTAGTACGCTCCTATAAAGGATTTCTACTTATGGTTTTCTTTAGAGCCTTAATATTATTATAATTCAAGGAATGCATGTTCTTGGCAGGTTGATGAGGTTTTTCTTTTCTTGTTAGTAGCCCAAGATATGCCAACCTTGGCTACAGTTTTTATGTTCTCTAATCTTTCTCTTTCTCTACAACTTAGATATACATACTAGTTCATAAGCAAGTGGAATGATAACCATCTAGTGTTGATAGTTCACATGTATTTATTTTATTGTTTTCTGGGTAACACCTACTCTAACCAACTTTGGTAACACCTAATCCAACCAACTTTCTTTGATTTTCCTACTCTTATATCAACATATACAATGGATGTCATTGCTTGGCTCCTAGGTGGTGTCCCCTCACTCAAATTTCTACAGTAAGAGGAACATTTAGAGATTAAATTTTCAGATACCCCATTTTAAATCTTTTGTCACCAACTTCCAATTCTCTTACATAGAACCATACATAAGTAAATACATATATTCCACAAAAATTATTGTTTGTCTTAACCATTATAATTCATTAACACACACAATGGTAACACATATCCATAACAAAGTAATACATTCTTATTTCTAAAATTTAAACTAAACATAGTAAATAAAGATCCCAAATACTCCTATACTTATCTAGAATTCCTAGAAATATATTAGAGGATGTCACATTCATCCCAAACATTGAACTATAATTATAGTAGTTCCCTTGAGCTCTAGGCTCCCTCATGCCAGCAAAGCAACTCAATAGCCTTTCACAACTTACACTTCCTTAACACAAGCAACACCCTGCTAATTTTGGGTTCAACTCCAGTCTTTCTCTCCCGCTAGCACCTTTTTTTCCTGTTCAAACTACCACCCATGACATTTATATATAGTTATGTATTATTTTGGTGGTTTTCTCAACCAACAGTACCCTTTGTGACCAAAATGGAGGATTTTTTTCTTTTCACTATCTTTATTTCTTATCCATTCTTGAACCATAACTAATTCCAATTGTTTCCATGGTAGTTAGGAGTCTAATCTCTCACATGATGACCTATAATGTATTTCCCAAAAACTAATAAGTAAAACAATATCTTATTATTCAAAAAATCAATATTTACATTATCATTAAATATTTACATTTTAATGTTTATCTTTTTAACCATGTGTCCAATTTAAAATCATAAATTCATTTAAAAAATCATTTACGATGGGTATTACATCTCCCCTCCCTTAAAAGCGAACATCATCCTCGGTGTTTTCACACTCTCATTTCCTTTGAAGTAGCATACGAAAAACTTCTTTGATTTCATCCTCCAACTCCCAGGTGGCTCCCTCAAGCCCAAAGAGCTTCCATTGCACTTTTACCTGGGCAATTGCTAAATTCCGGAGTGTAGTTTCTCTCCGGTCCAAAATTTGTAGAGGCTCAACCTGGAACCCACCATCTTGTTTGACCTATACAACATTACAATTGATAAAATGAGTAGGATCATGAATATAATTTTTCAAAAGAGACATATGAAATACATTATGAACCCTAATGTGGGTTGGCAGTGCTAGTTGGTAAGTCGCTATCCCTACCCTGGCTAGTATTTTAAATGACCCACATAAATGAGGAGCTAGTTTTGCACAGTTTTCCAATTTTAAAGAACTCATTTTCGGTCATATTTTAATATATACATGTTCCCCCACCTAAAATTCTCCGTGTGTCATTTTTAAATATGTGTAACTCTTTTGTTTATCCTACATTTATTTTAGGTTCTGCCTAATTTTCTTTACCATCTACTCCATTTCTTGTAGAAAATATAGTCCTAACATAAGCCTTTGTTTAGGTCGACTCTAACTTAAGGGGATATGGAATTTCCTTCCATACATAATTTCAAAAGGGCTCATCTTTAGTGATGTCTGATAACTACTGTTATAGGCATACTCAACTAAATGTAGATAGTCCTCCATTTAATGGTTTGGTTCATTACATACGTGTGTAGCATGTCTTCAAGGACCTAATTGATCCTTTCGATTTTCCCATCTATTTGTGGGTGATACACAATGTTGAAATCCAACTATCAGCCCATTCTTGTAAACAATACCTTTGAAAAGTTGGAAGTGAATTTTGTATCCATGTTTGACATGATAGTCTTTGGTATCCTGTGAAGTCTAGAAATTTCCTTCATGAAAGCTTCTACCACCTATGCAATTGTGTAAGTAGATTGAATAGGTGTAAAATGAGCATCCTTTGACATTTTGAAAACAACAACCATAATCAAATCATGTTGATTTCTAGTTTTTTGTAAACCAGTAATAAATTGTAACGAAATTACCTCCCATTTCCATTCTGGTATATGAAGGGGGTTTAATAATCATGCAAGGTGTCGATGCTCTACTTTTACTTGATGACATTATTAGAATTTTTCCAAGTACTTCACTACTTCCTTCTTCAGACTAGGCTAGAAGAACTCCTTTCTATGAGTTGTAATGATTTTCTGATAACTTGGGTCGGTTGAAAAACGTCTTTTGTGGTGCTCATCTAATATCAGTTGTTTAACCCTAACCACATCAAGAACATATATTTTGTTTTTAAATATTATTAACCCATTTTCATTAATTTCATAATCTAACTGTTCTCTAGGATCAATTCTATTTTTTAGTCTTTCACAAATCTCATTATAATCCGGTTATAATCTTTATATTCTAATGTTGTTGTCTTAATCCATTCAAGGAAATTTGCTTTAGAACTACTTATTGTTACCTCATAAATATGCTTTAGAATTTGACTTAGAGTGTCTGCCATATTGTTTTATTTCCCTTTCATATGCTTAATATCAAAGTCCTATTCACTTAAGAAAGTCATCCATCTAGCTTGCCTGGAAATCATATCATGTTGGCTAAAAACTGCCATAGTCTTTTCTTTCCCTTTTATATGCTTAATATCAAAGTCATTTTCACTTAAGAAGGTCATCCATCTAGCTTGCCTAGAATTCATATTAGGTTGGCTAAAAAAATATTTTGAACTCAAATAATCAGTAATTAAGGTAAATTTCTTATCAATTCCTCCACATCTTGAGTGCGTGAATGAATGCAACCAATTTAAGGTCATAAACTACATAATTTATTTCATGATCCTTTGATTTGTGAGATTCATAAGCTACCACATGATTTTCCTGCATGAGTAACCCTCCCAAACCTTCCAAAAAAGTGTCAATACATATTATAATGTTTTTATTAGCGTATGTTATTTTTAGCACATGTGCAATGTAAGTAAATGTTTTAATTGTTCAAAGCTTTCTTGAAAATTTTTAGTCCACTCAAATTTAACCCCTTTCTTTTGCAAAGAGGTTATGGGCTAAGCCAATTTAGAAAACCCCTCTATAAATATGTGATAGTATATTCTGATACCCATGAATGATTTAACATTTTCCACGTCCTTATGAGTTGGGTTGGCCAGTTAATAATGGATTTTACCTTTTCGGTATCCACTGCCATTCCATCCCTGAGATATCACATGTCCTAAATATTATATGTTATCTTAATCAAATCTGCACTTGTTGAACTTAGCGTACAAGTGATGTTCTCGTAAAGTTTCTAGTACTATTTATAAATGTTGTTTGTGCTCCTCGAGTGTCTTTGAATAAATCAATATATCATCTATAAACATTAGTATGAATTTATCCATAAATTTGCTAAAAACACTAGTATTCAGGCATATAAAGGTAACAAGTACATTCCTAAGTCCCCAAGGAAGCACTTTAAATTCATAATGCCCATATCAAGTTTGGAAAAGTTATTTTAGGAATATATTTTTCTTTAATCTTTAGCCGGAACTTAAATCTAGTTTATAAAAAAATAGTTTCTCCCCTTAATTGGTCAAATAAATCGTCAATTCTAAGTAATGGATATTTATTCTTAATTCTCAATTTATTCAACTGCTAGTAATCAATGTAAAACCTAAATGTTCCATCCTTCTCTTAAAAAAAACAATAATAATAGTGCACCCAGTGAAACACTCAGTACAATGTAGCATTTATTTTTAACTCTACTAATTCCAGTACTCATTTGGTAAGGTGCTTTTGATACCAATTTTTGGGTTCTTTGGCCCGAATTCATTCACCTCGGCAACATAGCGAACTGCGAAGTTGAAGCATGGGTGACTAGTAGTCTCGATGGCATTTTTATTCATTTAGACTAATCTGATGGTGACCTGCTTAATTCCATTAACCCATAAGCTACAAACACGTAAGTAAGAGAGAAACCCCTTTAGGATGAATCAATTGTTGTGAAACTTAATTGATCAATCCAATCCATTTTCGTATGCATGCCATCGCAGGTTGGACACAAACTTTGATGTGTCATTCAGACAGCGGGGAACCAAGGTCGAGGAAAGAGTGGGTGTGCACAATTAAGAGACTTGTTGCTGGAATTCATTGACACACGCAATGGTAGAGACATAGTTGAGGAACCGGAACATGGAGGAGTCTTTGAGGTGCTGAGCTATGCCTACAAAAAATAAACTCAACAATGAATGGCAGTAGTTCGCATCATCTGATTGGTAGCAAGTCGAGTTCCATGGAATTTGATGGACGCAATTAAAATCCGTGGGATAAGACGTCCCGCTGTCCTTAACGACAATGAAGAACTACAATAGTAATGACAGGCTTTTTTTAAGAACTGGAAAACTTTATATTATATGAGAAATATGAGAGTCTGAATTTTAGATATATCAGAGATGGTCCAAAAATTTTTATAAGATAAAATAATCTAATACTTCTATGATATGCATGGGACAACTAGGTTATCAAAAAATAACTAAATACGATCTATGAACTATAAATTATAGCGGATCATATAAGATAAAGAAACTATATGTAAAAACATAAAACAACATATATACAAATTGAAGCAAATATATAAATCATCACAGACTAGAAGTTCAGGAATGTGAATTCATGGATCTTCATACCTATTATTCTTCTCTCCACTATCGTGACAAAAAATTGTTGTGGCAATTGTTTACCCCTCTTTGTTCCTCCCGTTCTTATTATCATCGACACAATTGATGATTGAAATCTGGTGTCACAAATTCCATTGACTAAAAGATATCTAAAGAATACGACTTTGAATTTTAGCCCGCCTCTGATATCCATTGAGTAAAAAATATTTAAAAGAATATGACTTTAATTTTAGGGCGACTCAAAGTTTATTGTTAAACAAGGTCAATGGACTAGTGATATCTACATGATGATCGTTAAGAAAAGTCAATTCATATGTGCATAATTAAATTTTAAACAAAGTCAATTGAATAGCCTTTAAAATTATCATAAGAGAGCTAATATTGTAATAAAAAAATTAAATATAATAAATGTATGTAGTTGAGTTTGTTTTGTTTGGTAACTTATTTGAATTTTGAGATGATGGATACACTTAATATGTATATATGGTTTGCATAGGCATCTAAGTTTTCAAACTTATTTGGTGAAAGCCACACTAGGGTTAGCATGATTAGATTTTTGTCAATTTAGTTTCAAATTGGTGACCTTTAAATTGTCAAATGCCTTAACTAAATGTCTATCACCTTATGCTCTACACCCTATAAGCATATGTAAATATAATTGAATTAAAATAATTATGAAAATAAAAATTGTTTATAAAAATTATATAATATAAATTATAAATAAAATTAATAAGTCACTATTAGTTTTTATGTATTTAATTTTTATTTATTAAATTAAATTTAAAAATTTATAGGAAAGTTGCAAATCACTGGATGTCATAAAAAAGAAAAACTATGTTATAAATTTGAAGTTTTAGTTGCAACAAAATATCTTCTAATTGACGCATTTAAGTATTTTTAAATCATATTTTAACCGACACACTCAAGTATTTTTAAATCATATTTCAAAATTCAATAATATAATAAATAAAATTGACATTAATAAACTAAAAACCACTTTTAATAAAACTAAGACTTACATAAAAATTTATATAATTAAAAACATATGTTTGTATAATAGTATGTTACATATGGAACAGATGGTGGAGCATTGGGCGATTTACCCTAGCAGGGAATACGGTTAATTGTAGATAGTCGTAACCTCCCGCTGGCCATCGTTGGCTCCCTCTACTACCAACTGCCCTCCGCTTGCGCTCCTGCCTCCACAATCTGACGGTTACGGTCTCTGTTCCTAGCTTTGGACGACATGGACTTTGAAACGGTCGACTACTCAACGGACCCTTACCCCAACCAAGCTATTTTTTGGCACCCTAACCCTACGTCGATCCTATTTTATCAGTGCTATTTTGCTGCTCTGTCGCTTTCGAACCCATCTTCGGTTGTTTCCCTCCCCTGGCTGTCTGCATCCACTCTCCATATAGTGACCTTATCCATCGATTCCCAGGCCCTCGATTGCCCCTCGCTCTCTCCTGGGACCCTTCACCTTCTGGCCACTTGCTTGCCCTTGTCCCCATGCTTCGAACCCACGCCTCCTATGGACCACCTCTTTCCAGAAAACCCTTCCCCTCCCCCGGTTCACGACATTCCTGTGGAGCCTGTACCACAATTCTAGGGTAACAGCTCTCCCATCGGTTCTGCGGTGGCGACCTCTCTGGCTCCTCCATCCAGGTGCTTTGAAACCCCGGTCATCAAGGTAAGGTTCGCGGCGCAACAATCTCAGCAGGAGAATTTGAGTCAAATTGATCCTTTGTAGGACCATCCAATTGCGCCCGGAATTAGGAAAAGGAAAATCAAGTGCGTAGAGGCCTTCGAGAAAGACTTCACCATCAAATTTGGGGAAGGTCTAACCATGGGGGAAGTAGCAAACACGACAGGCAAAGTCCTGGTGGGTAGGGTTCTTCGGAGAGCCTATTCTGCGAAGCAACTTAGGCTATGGATAAAAGAGATATGGGGTAACATTTTTGAAAGAGTTACCTAAGTTGCAAATCCTACCCCGAGGCTGGTTCGCACTCCACTTCGCCCTGAAAGAGTATACAAACATGGCACTTGCCAGGTATTGGCATATAAAAATGGCCCCGGTCCTACTAAAACGATGGAGTCCACTCTTTGACCTGGAAAGAGAGTAGATTGGGGCAGGACCCCTTTGGGGGTAAGATTGCTTGGTTTACCCCTTCAATACTAGTCTTAAGAGGTTTTTGTGCAGATTGGGAATGCCTGGGCACCTACCTGGACTATGACAAGTCCTTCATGTTGGGTGTGGAGCCTAATTATCTTCTATATTCAAAAGTACCGCCACATTGGACCCCAGTTCAAAATGGGGGCGACAACGCCGCCCGTAAAATATTCGCTATATGGGGGGTCCAGGGGGGGTGGCTGCGACCTTTGGGAGCCCCCCCCTGGCGGGGGGTTTCGGGGGCAGCGCCCTCGAAGCTAAAAAAAAGCTGTAAAATTGCCTTGTAAAAGTATAGTAATTTCTAGTCAATCTGGGCTGTTCATTAGGCAGATGATCTGACGGTAGAACTTATGTTTAGTTTAGAGTTTTTTGCCCTAGAAGGCAACGCCTCTCTTTGTATGAGGGCATTGTATTTGAGGCTGTGAGATAGATGTGTATTCTGTGTGAGCGAGAAACGGAGAGGTGAGACTGTGAGAGAAGACAAAGGATATTACAACGGATTTGCTGTAGGTTGTGTCTCTTCATTTTGCTGGATAATAGAAAGGAAGGACTGGCTGTTCAAAGTGGACGTAGCCCAAACTGGGTGAACCACGTATATCTGTGTCTCTCTTGTTTTGTGTGTTTATATTTTTGCAATATTTTATGTGTTCCATTGCTCCATAATATATATAATATTCTAACACTTCATTGAATCAAAGAATCGTACTCTTGCTCGCATCTTGGTGCACCTGGATACCCGGGAGGGTTTGGAGGAGAAAATAACTTTGTAGTGGCAGAACTTCACAAGGATCCAAATGCTAGACTATGAAGGCGTGTTGTTCAGGTGCTGTCGGTGCCACAAAGTAGGGCATCTTTCCAAAGAATGCCCCTTGATTTGAAAGTCTCCCGATTCGCAAGTGGGCATAGATGGGGGGGTGGGAAAAACTATTGTAGCTACCCCTGAGAAGATTTCATCAGTAGCAATTCCTCCGACCGAGAAGGAAACCATAGCTCAACAGGCTCAATAGGCTCTAGTCAGCGCCCCTCATCCACCATCTCCACTAATGACTCGATCAAGGGCAGCAACACATGCTACACACTCCTCGGGTAATCCACTAATTTCCCACCTGGTTTTTACTTCTTCTATTGCTTGTACTACTTTCCATCTGCACAATGCATCAGTACTAGATCAGTCTGACATTCTACCTTCCATCCCTTGCTCCCTGACCTCCCATAAGCCAGTTTTCTCCACAACCTCCCCATCCTTCCCCCTTGTACCTGCCTCTGCTCCTTCCCCTCCACCCATTGCACCATCTGACCCCCCCCCCCCCTCCCCCCCCCCATGCATACAATCTCTTCATCTCCGCTCTCTCTCATCTGAATCCCTCCTCCCCCTCCCACTTTGGATTGGGCCTCTCCATCCCTTTGCTCATCCAACTCTTATTATAATCGACACGATTGACCATTGAAATCTGGTGCTGCAAAGTCCATTGAGTAAAGAATACGACTTTGAATTTTAGCCTGACTCTGAAATTTGGTGCTGCAAAGTCAACTATCAAAATCATTTGGGACCGTATTTGGTTTGGGCAATACCAGTTGGATAGAAAGTCTCTTAATAGAACACCATATTTGAATGAAATTAAGTTAACATAGTTATGTGAAATAAAAGTTAATATAAAAATATTTAGATTATTTGGTGGTTATGTGATTTAATTTTTATTATTAAATTATAAATTTAAATTTCATTGGAAGAGTTGCAAAATCAGTGAGATTTATATTATTTGATTGGTATGTAATTTTATTTTAAAAATTTATCATAAAACTTCAAGGTGGAAACCAATAATCCAGATTAAAATAGTTTAAGCTCCATTAGTATAAGCCAACTCATCAATATTATTAAAAGAAAAAAAATTGTAATAGATTTTATTTTAATTTCAACAAAATATTTAATATATGATAAAATTTAATAATTATAAAAAAATGAAATAAATATATATATAAAACTAAAATTTATATAAATTATATATATGAAAATTAAAATAAGATTTACATAAAGATATATATAACAAAAATTATATTTTCATGAGATGAGAAGTTTTCTACAACTATTCTAATGTCTGTATTAAATGAAACTTTTGTATTGACCAAATAAAAATTCTAAAAATTCTAAAAATTAAAATAATTATATAAAAAATTAAAAATACAAATCATTAAAAAAATACAAAAGAAATTAAATACCTTCTATTATGTTAAATCAGTTTATTAAATTACTTATTAAATTTTAATTTTAAAATTATTATAATATTAGTAATATTTATCATTAATTAGTATGCCTTCTAGATTAATCACATGTTATAGAATGAGTCCACCTTTCAAACCAACTAATATTATGCACACTTCAATAAACTTGTAATTGTTACAACCATTGATTCAACTTAACTTAACTGCATAAACTAGTGATTGCGTTGGGATGAATGTGAATGAGACGAAGAAAAGGCAAGCTCTTGTTGATTGATAGCTTTTTTGTGGTGTATGCTCAGGAAAAATGGTGAGAAAAATAGTCTTAACAAAACATTAAATAGCAGAGAAGCATCCGGGTTTTGAGGTAGCCATTAAAAACTGGCCGTTGAAAACTAGCTTTTAGGTTAAGAAATAGTTAATGGAAAAAATATTAAAAATTAATTAAATACATCTTAATTTTAATTTATAATATAAATCCCAAATAAAAATAAATAAATAAATTAATAATAAAAAAATAATAAACAAATAATAATATATATAAACTTAAAATATATGAAATAAAATAATAAACAATAATATGTATAGTATAAATTTATATAAATAGAAATAACTAATAAAAAAAAATATAATAGAAATAACTAAATAAAAAAAAAAATAATAAAAAAAATATAATAAGTAAAAATATTAAGATAATAAATAATAATACCTTAAAAAATTAAATAATAAATTATAAATAATACTAAAAATATAAAACAATTAATAATAATAATCCAAAACAATAAAAAAAATATAATAACATGAAAAAATTAATTATAACTTTAAAATTTTAAATAAATAAAACAATATAACCTCAATAATAATAGTAGTAGTTAAGAAAAAAGAAAAGAAAAGAAAAAAATGAAAATTATCACTATGAGATGGCAGGAATCTGCTTAATTTTAATTTCCAATCATCATCTCAATTGAGGTTGATAGGTTGCTTCTCAATCTCAATGGCTTTTCTAAGTTTCAGATGATAGAAATGATCAACCCTAGCTGCCACCTAAGAATTCTTAGATCAACCTTAAGGGCCACCTGAGAATTCTTAATGCACACATGGTGCTTTGATTTTGTAGCATGTTCAACTAAGGTAGAGTAACGAGAGCGGTTATGTCTAATGTCTTTGGCATGCTCTTGGGTCTTGGATTCTCTCATTTATGGAGCGACCTGTCTCACCTATGTAGGGAATCCCACATGAGCATGGAATAGAGTAAACCAGAGAATCCAAGAGCATGCAGCAGACATTAGACATACATTAGACATAACTGCTCTCGTACCTTTGCATTAATGAACATGCTCCAAAATCAAAGCACCATGGGTGCATTGAAAATTCTCAAGTCATCGCTAGGGTTGATCATTTCCATCATCGGAAATTTAAAGAAGCCATTGAGATTGAGAAGCAATCTATCAATCTCAATCGAGATGATGGTTGGAAATTAAGCAGGAGCGGCCATTGAGATTGAGAAGCAATCTATCAATCTCAATCGAGATAATGGTTGGAAATTAAGCAGGAGCTTGTTTCCTGCGCTCTCATCATGACAATTTTCCCTTTTTTTCTTAACTATAGTTATTATTTTTATTATTATTATTGAGGCTATTATTGTTATTTATTTAAAATTTTAGGTTATTATTATGTTTTGATTATTATATTATTTTAGTTATTTTTATTATTATTAGATTATTAAATTTAATAATCTTTAAGTTAGATTATTTGTTTTTGTTGTTTTTAGTTTTATTATTATTGTTATTATTATTTTTATTATTTTAGTAATATTTATTATTTATTTTAAAAATATTTTTTAAGTAATTATTATTTGTTTTATTTTTTATTTTTATATATTTTTATTTTTTGAAGTATTATTTTTTTTTATTACTGTTAGGTTTTATATTTTTATATTTATTATTTATATATTTTTAAGATTATTATTTTATTTTATTATTATTTATATAATTATATTTATTTAGTTATTTATTTATTTATTTAGTTTTGGAATTTTTATAAACTAAAATTAAGATATAATTCAATTAATTTTTAACTAATTTTTTAATATTGTTTCCTTTTAACTATTTCTTAAGTTAATAGCTAGTTTTCAACGGCTAGTTCCCAATGGCTACTTCAAGGCCTGGATGCTTCTCTATCTTTTGTTAAGACTATTTTTGTCACCATTTGTCATGAGGATTAAACCAGACTAGTTGGTTCGAAACGTGGACAGATTCTATAACATGTAATTAATCCGGAATACATACTAATTATCCATATAAATAACAAAAATTTGAAACCTAACAATATTTATCATTTTTTATTTAAATTTATAATGTAAATATGAAACAAATTTACTATATTTAAAATAATTATTAATAATTAGTAATAAATTCCATTTCAACTTCGTTAAAATTACTACAAACAATCCATTCTAAAAATACATTAGCAAAAAAATACACTTCGCTTAAAAAAAAAAAAAATAAACTATATTAATTTTAGAATATCAAAAAAAAATTATTAATGGAATTGGAGCATTGCACGTTGGAGAAGTAAAGAAATCACAAATTTGTACTATTAACATTGGAGCTTAAAATATTTGTCAAGGACCACTTAAATCATAAATTAATTGCAATGTTCTTTCCCATGTAAAAGAGGCCACATGTTTTTTCAATTATTCCCTCAAACAGCCTTCATAAAAAAGTCAAAGCTGCCATGTTTCCGGAGATTTTTGTCGTCTCTTTTATCTCAACCTCTCACAGACACCGCATTCTTCGCCCTAAACTAAATCCCACCTCGGCCCATGTCTCCGTACGTAAATACGGGCGACGCTTTGCTTCTTAAGTAGTGATTAAATTTGAAGGGTAGGGCTTAATTTCATTTAGAAGGGCATAAAAAAAAGAGCAATTCAATTGACAATAGTAAATTATTTTCAAAAATGAAAATCATAAAAAAAGAGAGCAATTCAATTGACAACAGTAAATTATTTTCAAATTTCTTTTTATTTTTTAAAAGGAGAATGGTGGAACAATAACCCCATGGATGTTGTGTATAAGGCAGGTCTGATATGAGCCGCAACTAATATATCGGATGCATTTACCATTAATGGATAAACAAGAGACCTATATTCCTGCTCCAGTTTAGATAGGGATTAATTTTTATATCGGATGTATTTACCATTAATGGATAAACAAGAGACCTATATTCCTGCTCCAGTTCAGATAAGGATTAATTTTGTAGGAAATTTTTGTGACCAGAACGTTCAAGCCAATATACAAGTAGCTCAATCAAATTTAAGTTTATTGCATGAATGAAAAAATTCAGTGAAATTCTAAACAGGTTTAGGATTCAACAAAAGAGTGTACAAAGGTGTATATGTTTTTGGTATCTCCTTTTTAATATGAAAACATACCAGGAATTGGGAATCCGTAAACAAATCAATTCCATGTTAGGAACCCTGTTGAATGCGCTTCTCTCCAAGCATAAATTGTGCTTAAACCTTGCTTGAGAGGCCTTCGCTGAATGATGAATCTATGTCAAACCTTGCTTTGGGTAGCCTTCAGGCACAACCCAGTGAAATACCTAATACATGGCCCATATTGACATCTAGTCGCTCTCAATTGAAATTACCAAATGTAATGGTATCAAAGGGTAATTGTGACATAATAATTAATAAGAACTTCCATCATATGCACAATTAGAAAAAACAACTCAAAATGAACTTCTTGTTTTTGAAATGGGAGCAACTCAAAAACTGCTAATTGTAATGGTATCAAAAGGTAATTGTGACATAATAATTAATAAGAACTTACATCATATGCACAATTAAAAAAAACAACTCAAAAGGAAACTGTTGTTTTTGAAATGGGAGTTTCTAAAATGGGATTTAAGTTCTAACATGAAAAGAAATTTACAAATTCAACATTCCTAAAATTCTAATTTAAAAAAAATGAAATTTAAAAAAAGTTGACAATTTGACAACATTTCTTAAAAAAATTTAAGATATTATTCCAATTTTTTTTTAAATGAGAAAAATCAATTTTTAAATTTTTTTTGACTGGTAAAATTTTCTTCCACTTCTCTGACGTGCCAGAAACCCTTTACAAAGCTCCAACGTGTTCAATTTTGATCCCTAGTCCTAAACCCCGAATAAGTTTAACCCGATGTCGAAATATTTCATTTCGTTTTAATTTCAGTGCGTTTCAAAACAAAAAGTTGGCCGGCACAGAGACTTGCCGGTCGGCGCGGCCACTTCAGTCGCCGCATGTAGAAATTCAAAAGGCACCCAATGTAAGTCCTATAAATACGCCATCTTCTGTACCAGCTGACCTGGCGAAGGGACTCCCTCTTTCCTGGCACTTGTCAGTACTCGTCGCCTTGACGCAGCAGCGAACGACAATTTCATTGGATCGAATTTCTCCTCTCTCTGACTATTTTTTCGCTGGCAATTTAATTTTCATCCAAGTTTAATATTGAATTCATTGGTACATGTGAGTTCATCTCTCATAAACATTAAAATATTTATTTTATTTTATTTTTACTTTTGGTAAAAATCATGAAATTTAATTAAATTTGTATTTGATTTTAATTATTATTTTTATTATTATAAAACATGCAACAAGATTTTAATATCTACATTTATGGTTATTTTATTAAAAAGATTTTTATTTTTAAAGAAGATTTACTACAACATTATGAGCCAATATCCTCGCTAATCAATACCACATGTCTACAAAATGATAAAATTATGTTATTCAATAGTCAATTTTTTTTTATATGTCAAGTGAGGGTAGATCTTAACTCCATCACCAAAGTGTTTGATTCTTGAAAGACATGTTTAGTCTATTGTTGGTGAAGCTAGAAGAATGCTTTGCTCGTGGTTAATACATAAGTCCTCGTTATATTCCATTTATAGGCAATTAGATATACTCTTGGTATTTGGTTTACAGAGAACTGGATATATTCTTGTCTGGCCTAGATTACATAAATCCATCATAATCAAAAATATATATTTTTAATATTACTTTAATTTTATTTTTTTTATAAATTGAAAAGTAAAAAATATAACCCGAATTTGATTTAAATATCACCCTTTATCTCTACTATTAGAAGAAATTTTTAGTGGAGATGTGATTCATCTATTAATTTATAGAATTAAAAATTGGAAATCTCCATATATATATATATATATATATATATATATTTTGACAAACTGTGGTATTTTGATTTAAAAGTGATACTTCATCCATTATTAGGGATATATTAATCTATTATTAAATTTTTTTGTAAGCTTGGTAAGACTACATTTTCATTATGTCCAATTTCTCACCTATCAAAAGAGATAGATCATAATTTGAACCCAAGACTTTCAATTTATTGAGACTTTATTTCTACGACCATTAACAGTAAAACTACGGAAAACTAACAAACTATTATTAAAATTATTTTGTTTAATTTAATTTCCAAAAATATTTTTTTAAATGAATATTTAAATTAATTCTTATAATTAAAGATTAAACCAAGATTTTACCTGAAGAGAAACCATTTTATCACCGTCTCAATGTCTAGTTCGTTTTCCTATATCAATAAACATTGTAATATCTTTTACCCAGTTTGCAGTGGAAAAAAGTATTGAGTTATTCTCGGCTACACAGTGGTACTTGTATTCATAACAACACACTTTTGCTACTCATCTTTCTTTGTGCTTCTCACAGGTCTCGAAGCAATTACTCATGTGTTCGGCTTTTCCCTGTCAAACTGCATTACTTTTTACAAGGGTTAATTCCTATTTAATTTGTGTAAATCCCTTGAGGGTTCCATTTGGACACAGGGCAGAGAGCCCAACTTCGATAGCTAGAGTGGCTATAATTTTTAAATAAGGGTTTTCACTTTAATGTTGACAAAATTTCTTATATATTTTTAGTTTTGGTTACGACAGAGGCTTTTATTGCCGACTATTGTAACTCTTTTTTCAAGAATGACTATATTGTTCACATTTATTTTATTCTAATGTAAACTTTAATATCGCAAGGACCATGAGTTTTATGGCAATATTTGATAGTTCTTTAATGACTTTCTTTAAGATGCTTTCATCATGCACTAGGATTTTATTATGCCATTTTGTTAATATAAATAGTTACAGTGTTTTTATGCCTCACATACTTATAGAGATAGTACGATTATTATATTGGTTTAGAAGTAAGATTATAGGCTAAAAGGTTTTTTTGGATCTTGTCAAAGGTTTTTACTTAGGGTTTTCTTTAAAGTCTTAATATTATTATATTCAATGAATCCATGTTATTGGTAGGTTGATGAGGTTTTTATTTTCTCGTTAATAGTTCAATATATGCTAACTTTGGCTATAGTTTTTTGTTCTCTAATCTTTCTCTTTCTCTACAACTTAGATATGCATATTAGTTTATAAGCAAGTGGAATACTAACCATCTAGTGATAATTGTTCACATGTATTTATTTTATTGTTTTCTAGGTAACACCTAATCCAAAGAGCTTGATTTGGCTTTGCTACTCTTATATCTACCTATACAATAGATGTCATTGCTTGGCTCCTGGGTGGTGTTCCCTCACTCAAATTTCTATAGTAAGAGGAACATTTAGAAATTAAATTTTCAGATGCCCCATTTTAAATCTTCTGTCACCAACTATCAGTTCTCTTTGTTGAGAAATGACGACAAGAAATTCTAGTTTAATTTGTCCTTGAATTAAACTGTGAGTTAAATTGAATTCTATTCTCATAGCAACTTGTAAATAGTTAATTAAGTTTAATTAACTTAATTAGCTTAGGAATTTCGATTTGGAACTAATAGAGGACTAACAATTAGTTGGTGCACTTGTGCATCCACAAGTATTACTCTAGTTAACTAAAGATTCTCTCATGAGAAACTCATGCATGTCAATTCAAACAAAGATCCACATGAGACTAGAGTGCATGGACATTGCACTATCAGTTGTATGATTTACCGAGTTGTAAATATCATGCATGCAATCAGAGAAGGACCTATGTTTGGATTGCAAGGTTTTGTAAGCATGAATTCCCTTTCAATACAAGACATTCATACTAGGAATTGCATAAGGAAATAGGGGTTTGGCAGATAGTGGAAATTGGCTAAGTGTTGGCTAATAACGGGCTTGTGAGGTAGAGAGTTGAGCATACTTGTGTGAAATTGTTCTTGTGAGAAAAAGCTTTGTATCTTCGCTCATATTTCTGATTTAATGCAATACAGATAGGCGGGGTTTTGAGTTGTGGCTTTCCCTAGGAAAACTTATCGTGTTATGTGCCATTGATTTTCCTTCTTCTTGTTCATATTGTTTTCATCGATCTATTGGCTTCCGCTAGTTGAAAGTAGAAGTAGATTCTTGTCCTATGCTTTAGTAAATTGCATGAGCTTGTGAATCTACTAGAAAATATACATGATATTGGAGCTGAATTCAATATACTAGAGGAGAATTCAAAGTTTTGAGTTTTAGTTTACAGGTGAAATTCGAATTTGCAATACATACTTCAGATGGAATTCGTTGATCAAGACATTCCTAAGCCAACAACATCAGATGCAAAGAGTCTGGCTATGAATGGAAGAAGTGTGTTGTGAAGGTGAGGCAGATAATCCTTGAGGGAGCTCGAGACCACATTGTCTCAAGTCTCCATGGCAAGGAAACTCCATATGCTATGTGGAAATCATTGATGGACTTGTAGCAGAACAATAGTGACCAAAGGAAATTGGCACCAAAGGACAAACTTCGAAAAATCAAAATGGAGAAAGGCGAGACTATTCCAAAATACTTGATCAAGTTCACTCAATGTCGTGATGAAATTGGAAGTTTTGGAACCATGGTTTCCAAGGATGATATGGTGAGTCTTTCTCTTCTGGGACTCCCCAAGAGTTGGCATAGTTATCAGGACCCTTTCAATGGTTGAGAGAAGTTTCCAGATTGGGAATGACCGTGGTCAGATTTGATGCAAGAGGAGATCAGGAGAAACACCAGGGATGGCTCTTCATCAAAGATTGATGATGAAGAGAGCTGTGCCTTAGTGATTAAGGAAAATAAGGGGAAAGGGAAAGCTTCCCATTCCAAATAAGATTCTTTCCATGGAGGTAAGAAGAAAGACATGACGAAAGTGAAATGCTTTCATTGTCATGATTTGAGCCATTTTGCTACAAATTTTCCACTCAAGAAGTCTAAGAAGAAGTCCTCAAGAGGAGCAAAGAGTGAGGCTTTGGCCTCTCAATTCAAATTTGACTTTTCCCTTATTGCATGCATGGTGTCATAAATGATGGGAAGTGTATGATACTTAGATAGTGGAGCTTCATTCCACATGAATGGTAACAAGGAGTTATTCAGTGACTTGGAGGAGAAAAGATCCCCTGATGCATATTGAGATGGGTGATGATGGGAGGAATAGTGCTACTAGATTGGGCATGGTTATGTTTTAGAGGGAGCATGGGGCTCCACTCACCTTGAATAATGTTATGTATGTGCTCGGGCTGAAGAAGAACTTGGTATCTGTTTCCATGATTAAGGATAGAGCTATGATGTGATCTTATCAAAAGGAAAGGCATTCCTTCGACACATAGCCATGGGTCAAGTAAAGAAGATAAGAATTCGGCTTAAGAATCTCTATAAGTTTGAGGTAGAATATTGTGCTGCTTTCAGAAAGAAAGAAGAGATTGCGCAGAGCTGAGACGTTGGCAAGTTGTGGTACAGGCGATTGGGCCACTTGCATCATGGGGATTTGAAGATCATGCAGCAGATCTCCACCCATTTTCCCAAAGGTACACTAGAGCAAGTTGATACATGAAAGGGGTGTACTTTTTGTAAATACACCAAGTCTTCCTTTAACGACAAAGACAGTTGAGTAGAGGCTATTCTAGAGTGAGTCCATTCAGATGTGTGTGGACCATTCTTGACAACATCCACAACCAAACATAGGTATTATGTTATATTTGTTGATGAATTTTCTCGAAAATTCTTGATATTTTTCATGCAAAAAAAGGATCAGACCTTCACAAAGTTTTGTGAGTTTAAACAATTGGTGGAGAAAGAGTCTGGAAATAAAGTTAAAGCTCTATGGAGTGATAATGGTGGTGAGTATGTCTCATATGAGTTGAAGAACTTCTATGCAGTGGAAGGGATTAAATGAGAGTTGATGAAACCCCATAACCCTCAGCATAATGGGGTGGACGAGAGGAAGAAAATAAGCATAGTAAGTGTAGTGAGGGCGATGTTGCATGATCAAGGTCTACCACTACACTTGTGCGTTGAGGCATGTAACACAACGATTTATGTTTAGAGTCGTAGCCCACATCGGATACTTGGGACGAAGACACGAGAGGAGGCTTATTTTGGTAATTGCGTGAGGAAATAGGGGCTTGTAAGACAATGGAAATTGGCTAAGTGTTGGCTAATAGCGGGCTTGTGAGGTAGAGAGTTGAGCATACTTGTGTGAAATTGTTCTTGTGAGAAAAATCTTTGTATCTTCACTCATATTTCTGATTTAATGCCATAAAGATAGGTAGGGTTTTGAGCTGTGTCTTTCCCCGGGAAAACTTATCGTGTTATGTGCCATTGATTTTCCTTCTTCTTGTTTATATTGTTTTCATCGATCTATTGGTTTCCGCTGGTTGAAAGTAGAAGTAGATTCTTGTCCTATGCTTTAGTAAATCGCATGAGATTGGGAATCTACCAGAAAATATACATGGTATCAGAGCTGAATTCAATATACTAGAGGAGAATTTGAAGTTTTGAGTTTTAGTTTACACGTGAAATTCAAATTTGCAATACATACTTCAGATGGAATTCATTAATCAAGAAATTCCTAAGCCAGCAACATCAGATGCACAAATTCTGGCTGAATGGAAGAAGTGTGTGGTGAAGGTGAGGTAGATAATCCTTGAGGGAGCTCGATACCAGATTGTCTCGAGTCTCCATGACCATGAAACTCCGTATGCTATGTGGAAATCATTGATGGACTTGTATCAGAACAACAGTGACCAAAGGAAATTGGCACTAAAGGACAAACTTCAAAAAATCAAAATGGAGAAAGGTGAGACTATTCCAAAATACTTGACCAAGTTCACTCAATGTTGTGATGAAATTGGAAGTGTTGGAACCATGGTTTCCAAGGATGATATGGTGAGTATTTCTCTTCTGGGACTCCTAAAGAGTTGGCATAGTTATCAGGACCCTTTCAATGGTTGAGAGAAGTTTCCAGATTGGGAATGACCGTGGTCGGATTTGATGCAAGAGGAGATAAGGAGAAACATCAGGGATGGCTCTTTATCAAAGACTGATGATGAAGAGAATCGTGCCTTAGTGATTAAGGAAGATAAGGGGAAAGGGAAAGCTTCCCATTTCAAATAAGATTCTTTCCATGGAGGTAAGAAGAAATACATGACGAAAGTGAAATGCTTCCATTGTCATGAGTTGAGCCATTTTGCTACAAACTGTCCACTCAAGAAGTCTAAGAAGAAGTCCTCAAGAGGAGTGATGGATGAGGATTTGGCCTCTCAATTCAAATTTGACTTTTCCCTCATTGCATGCATGGTGTCATAAATGATGGGAAGTGTATGATACTTAGATAGTGGAGCTTCATTCCACATGACTCGTAACAAGGAGTTATTTAGTGACTTGGAGGAGAAAGATCTCCGAATGCATATCGAGATGGGTGATGACGGGAGGTATAGTGCTACTAGATTGGGCATGGTTACGTTTTAGAGGGAGCATGGGGCTCCACTCACTTGAATAATGTTATGTATGTGCTTGGGCTAAAAAAGAAATTGGTATCTATTTCCATGCTTGAGGATAGAGGCTATGATGTGATCTTATCAAAAGGAAAGGTGTTCCTTCGACACATAGGCATGGGTCAAGTAAAGAAGATAAGGATTCGGCTTAAGAATCTCTATAATTTGGAGGTAGAAGACTGTGCTGCTTTGAGAATGAAAGAAGAGATGGCGCAGAGCCAAGACGTTGGCGAGTTGTGGTACAGGCGATTGGGCCACTTGCATCATGGGGATTTGATGATCATGCAACAAATCTCCATTGGTTTGCCCAAAGGTACATTAGAGCAAGTTGATACATGCAAGGAGTGTAATTTTGGTAAATACAGCAAGTCTTCCTTTAGCGACAAAGACAGTTGAGTAGAGGCTATTCTAGAGTGAGTCCATTCAGATGTGTGTGGACCATTCTCGACCGCATCCATATCCAAACACAGGTATTATGTTATAGTTGTTGATGACTTTTCTCGAAAATGCTTGATATTTTTCATGCAGAAAAAGGATCAAACCTTCACAAAGTTTTGTGAGTTTAAATAATTGGTGGAGAAAGATTCTGGAAAGAAGGTTAAAGCTCTATGGAGTGATAACGTTGGTGAGTATGTCTCAAATGAGTTGAAGAAATTCTATGCAGCGTAAGGGATTAAACGAGAGTTTATGACACCACATAACCCTCAGCAGAATGGGGTGGATGAGAGGAAGAAAATAAGCATAGTAGGGGTAGTGAGGGAAATGTTGCATGATCAAGGTCTACCACTACACTTGTGGGCCGAGGCATGTAACACAACAATTTATGTTCAGAGTCGTAGCCCACATCAGATACTTGGGATGAAGACACGAGAGGAGGCTTATTTCGGTAAGAGGCTAGATGTTGGTTACTTTAAGATTTTTGGGTCATCGGTATATTTACATGTGACCAAAGATCCACGGAAGAAGCTTGAGTCCACAACATAGTTTGGGATATTTGTGGGGTACATAGATACACCTGACAACTATGGGGTGTACTTGCCGACCAACAGGATGATAGTGGTTCACAGGGATGTTAGATTCGATGAGGAGAAGGTTATGCAAGTTTCCCTTGAGAGGTAGCTTTAGCTACATGAAATTGAGGAGCTTTTAGCTCCTAATGTTGAGGAGCCACATGCAGAGGATGTGGGAGTGCAGACATTTTCTCAGGCATAATCTTCCAGAGATGGGAGAAAGCGTAGGAGAGAGGCCAATATATTTTTGTTGTATCCTATAGAGAATGTGGGAGCACCCACATCACAACGCAAACAGAGGAGGTCACCTAACAGGTACACTGGATACATGGCTCTTATGAGTAGATGTGTTGTGACAGAGCCATCTTCCTTTGAGGAAGTAGTGCAACAACTAATTTGGGTTGATGCCACGGTGTTGGAGTATGATTCCATAGTTCGTAACAGTGTTTTGAATGTGGTCCCAAGACTAGAGGATAATTCCATGGTGAGCTCCTATTGGACTTACAAGGTAAAGCAAGTTGTAGATGGTAGTATGGAGAAGCATAAGGATAGATTTGTGGTTTGTGGCTTTTCATAGGTAGAGGGGATTGAATATCACGAGACATTTTCTCTTATTGCAAGGTACTCATCAATTAGATCTATATTAGCACTATGAGTGCAGATGGGTTGGAAGATACATCATATAGATTTAAATAAAACCTTCCTTAATGGCACAATTGAGGAAGAGGTGCACATAGAGCATCCTAAAGGTTTTGAAACCTTCGATCGTGGGTCGCATGTGTGTCGGCCAAAGAGAGTGTTGTATGGAATGAAGAAAGAACCTCATGCTTGGTACACCAGGTTAGATAGCTACTTCACCAGGTTGGGCTTCACGAAGAGTGAAGAGGATGAAAACTTGTACCCACATAGTGGTGGAAGGTAAATTGTTGATAATTTTACTTTATGTTGATTATCTCATACTGACCAGTGATGATCATCTGATCAAATATTGCAAGGAGGACCTTGCAAGAGAGTTTGAAATGAAGGACTTGGGGCTCATGCATTACTTTCTAGGCATGGAAATATATTAGGGTGATGGGGAGTTGTTTTTGTCTCAAGGAAAGTATGCCAACGAGATACCTAGGAGGTTTCACATGGAGAGTTGCAAGTCTATGGAGACTCCTCTAGCTAGTAACTGGAGGAAGGAGGATGCTACTTTGAGAGAGGTAGTGGAATCTATTGTTTACAGGTAGCTTGTGGGTTCACTCATGTACTTGGTGAACACACGACCAGATTTATGCTATGCAATTAACTAGCCTAGTCAAGCGATGGTTAGGCCTACCAAGCTGTATTAGAAGACGACAAAGCATGTATTGAGATACCTCAATGGCACTACCCAGTACAGGTTGTGGTAAAGATGGACAAAGGGTGTGAAGCTTCAAGGATTCATCGATGCAAATTGGGAGGGGAGTCCATATGACATGAAGAGCACATCAGGAGGGATATTCAATATTGGGTCATTGACAATTTCTTGGTACAATAGGAAACAAAGATCGATTGCACTTAGTTTGAGAGAGGCAGAGTATATAGTTGCAAGTGAGGCAACATGTGAGGCCATCTGGATGAGGAAGATTTTGGTTGGTTTGTTTGGATAGTAGATGGATCTGACTGTGATTTACTGCGATAATCAGAGTTGTATCAAACTCTCTAAAAATCCAATTTTTCATGATCGGTCCAAGCACATTGATATCTAATATCATCATCTTAGAGATTGTGTATTGAGGTGGATCATGTTGTTAGAATACATTCCTATGGAGGAGCAAGACACTGACATTTTGACAAAGGCATTGTCAAGATGTAAATTCGAGTTTCAAAACGACAGGATTGTGGTAGCAGATAATTTCTTTCTTGCTGAGAGGGAGTGTTGAGAAATGGTAATAAGAAATTTTGGTTTAATGTGTCCTTGAATTAAATTATGAATTAAAATAGAATTCTATTCTCATAACAACTTGTACATAGTTAATTAAGTTTAATTGACTTAATTAGCCTAGGAATTTCGATTTGGAATTATTTTGGTAGTCATGTATATGTTTTGCCTAAGTTTTAGGGGTCTAGGATGAGTTTATTTGAGTTGTAATTAGATTAGATTAGTTTATCGAGTTATGGTCAGTTAAATTAATTATAACTGTTTGTGGAACTAATAGAGGATTAACAATCAGTTGGTGCACAAGTACATCCACAAGTGTTACTCCAGTTAACTGAAGATTCCCTCATGAGAAACTCACGCATGTAATTCAGAGAAACACCCAGTTGAGAGTAGAGTGTAGGGACAATGTACTATCAGTTGTATGATTTACTGAGTTGTACATATCATGCATGCAATCAGAGAAGGACCTATGTTTGGATTGAGTAGTTTTGGAAGTATGAATTCCCTTTAAATACAAGCTATTCATCCTAGGAATTTTGCAAGGAAGTAGGGGATTGGTAGGAAGTGGAAATTGTCTAAGTGTTGGCTAATAGCAGGCTTGTGAGGTCGAGAGTTCAACATACTTGTGTGGAATTGTTGTTGTGAGAACAAGCTTTGTATCTTCACTCATATTTATGATTTAATGCAATACAGATAGGCGAGATTTTGAGTTGTGGCTTTCCCCAAGAAAACTTATTGTGTTATGTGCCATTGCTTGTCTTCTTCTTATTCATATTGTTTTCATCAATCTATTGGCTTATGTTGGTTGAAAGTAGAAGTAGATTCTTGTTCAATGCTTTTGTAAATTGCACGAGCTTGTGAATCTATAGGAAAATCTATGCTCTTGCATAGAACCCATTGAACTATAATTCTAGTAGTTCCTCTAAGATTTAGGCTCATTCCTCCTAGGAAAGAAACTCAGTAGCCTTTCACAACTTACACTTCCTTAACACAAGCAACATCCTGCTAATTCTAGGCTCAAGTCCAGTCTTTCTCTCCCACTAGCACTTTTTTTTGTTCAAACTACCTTTATCTTCCATAGTTATTTTTCATATAACTTCCACCCATGACATTTATATATAGTCATGTATTTTTTTGGTGGTTTTCTCAGCCAATAGTACCCTCTGTGGCCAAAATGGATGATTTTTTATTTTCACTGCCTTTCTTTCTTATCCCTTCTTAGACCATAACTGATTCCAATTGTTTCCCTAACAATTAGGAGTCTAATCTCTCACATGATAGCTTCTAATGTATTTCTGAAAATGTTTCAAAACCTTCCTTAATGGCACGATTGAGGAAGAGGTGCACATAGAGCATCCTGAAGGTTTTGAAACCTTCGATCGTGGGTCACATGTGTGTCGGCTCAAGAGATCATTGTATGGAATGAAGAAAGAACCTCATGCTTGGTACACCAAGTTAGATAGCTACTTCATTAGGTTGGGCTTCATGAAGAGTGAAGAGGATGCAAACTTGTACCCACATAGTGGTGGAAGGTAAATTGTTGATCATTGTACTTTATGTTGATGATCTCATACTGACCGGTGATGATCATCTGATCAAATCTTGCAAGGAGGACCTTGCAAGAGAGTTTGAGATGAAGGACTTGGGGCTCATGCATTACTTTCTAGGCATGGAAGTATATCATGGTGATAGGGAGTTGTTTTTGTCTCAAAGAAAGTATGCCAATGAGATACTCAAGAGGTTTCACATGGAGAGTTGCAAGCCTATGGAGACTCCTCTAGCTAGCAACTGGAGGAAGGAGGATGCTACTTTAAGAGAGGTAGTGGAATCTATTGTCTATATGTAGCTTGTGGGTTCACCCATGTACTTGGTGAACACACGACCAGATTTATGTTATGCAGTTAACCAACTTAGTCAAGCGATGGTTAGGCCTACCAAGCTGTATTGGAAGGCGACAAAGCATATATTGAGATACCTCAAGGGAACTACTCAATACGGATTGTAGCATAGATGGATAAAGGGAGTGAAGCTTCAAGGCTTCATTGATGCAGATTGGGAAGGGAGTCCATCCGACATGAAGAGCGCATCAAGAGGGATATTCAATATTGGGTCATCGACAATTTCTTGGTACAGTAGGAAACAAAGATCGATTGCACTTAGTTCGACAAAGGCAGAGTACATAGTTGCAAGTGAGGCAACATGTGAGGCCATCTAGATGAGGAGGATTTTGATTGGTTTGTTTGGATAGTAGATGGATCCGACTGTGATTTACTGAGATAATCAGAGTTGTATCAAACTCTCTAAAAATCCAGTTTTTCATGATAGGTCCAAGCACCATGATATCTGATATCATCATCTTAGAGATTGTGTATTGAGGTGAATCATGTTGTTAGAGTACATTCCCACGGAGGAGCAAGACACCGAAATTTTGACAAAGGCATTGTCAAGATGTAAATTCGAGTTTCAAAACGACAGGATTGTGGCTACAGTTTTTATGTTCTCTAATCTTTCTTTGTCTCTACAACTTAGATATACATACTAGTTCATAAGCAAGTGGAATGATAACCATCTAGTGTTGATAGTTCACATGTATTTATTTTATTATTTTCTGGATAACACCTAATCCAACCAACTTTCTTTGATTTTCCTACTCTTATATCAACATATATAGTAGATGTCATTGCTTGGCTCCTAGGTGGTGTCCCCTCACTCAAGTTTCTATAGTAAGAGGAACATTTAGAGATTAAATTTTCAGATACCCCATTTTAAATCTTTTGTCACCAACTTCCAATTCTCTTACATAGAACCCTACATAAGCAAATACATATATTCCACAAAAATGATTGTTTGTCTTAACCATTATAATTCATTAACACACATAATGGTAACACATATCCATAACAAAGTAATACATTCTTATTTCTAAATTTTAAACTAAACATAGTAAATAAAGATCCCAAATACTCATATACTTATCTAGAATTACTATAAATAGATTAGAGGATGTCACATGCATCCCAAACATTGAACTATAATTATAGTAGTTCCCTTGAGCTCTAGCCTCCCTCATGCCAGCAAAGCAACTCAATAGCCTTTCACAACTTACACTTCCTTAACACAAGCAACACCCTGCTAATTTTGGGTTCAAGTCCAGTCTTTCTCTCCCACTAGCACCTTTTTTCTTGTTCAAACTACCACCCATGGCATTTATATATAGTCATGTATTTTTTTGGTTGTTTGCTCAACCAACAATACCCTTTGTGGCCAAAATGGAGGATTTTTTTCTTTTCACTATCTTTATTTCTTATCCCTTCTTGAACCATAACTAATTCCAATTGTTTCCGTGGTAGTTAGGAGTCTAATCTCTCACAGGATGACCTCTAATGTATTTCCAAAAAACTAATAAGTAAAACAATGTCTTATTATGCACAAAATCAATATTTACATTATCATTAAATATTTACATTTTAATGTTTGTCTTTTTAACCACGTGTCCAATTTAAAATCATAAATTCATTTAAAAAATAATTTACGAGGGGTATTACATCTCCCCTCCCTTAAAACGGAACATCATCCTCAGTCTTTCACTCTCTCATTTCCTTTGAAGTAGCATAGGAAAAACTTCTTTGATTTCATCCTCCAACTCCCTGGTGGCTTCCTCAAGCCCAAAGAGCTTCCATTGCACTTTTACCTGGGCAATTGCTCAATTTCGTAGTGTAGTTTCTCTCCGGTCCAAAATTTGTAGACACTCAACTTGCAACCCACCATCTTGTTTGACCTATACAACATTACAATCGATAATATGAGTAGGATCATGAACATAAATTTTCAAAAGAGACACATGAAATAGATTATGAACCCTAATGTGGGCTGGCAGTGCTAGTTGGTAGGTCGATATCCCTACCTCGGCTAGTATTTTAAACGACCCACATAAATGAGGAGCTAGTTTTGCACAGTTTTCCAATTTTAAAGAACTCATTTTCGGTCATACTTTAATATATACATGTTCCCCCCTCCTAAAATTCTCTATGTGTCATTTTTAAATATGTGTAACTCTTTTGTTTATCCTACCTTTATTTTAGGTTCTGCCTAATTTTATCTACCATCTACTCCATTTCTTGTAGAAAATATGGTCCTAACATAAGCCTTTGTTTAGGTCAACTCTAACTTAAGGAGATATGGAATTTCCTTCCATACATAATTTCAAAAGGGCTCATCTTTAGTGATGTCTGATAACCATTGTTATAGGCATACTCAACTAAATGTAGATAGTCCTCCATTTAATGGTTTAGTTCATTACATACATGTGTAGCATGTCTTCAAGGACCTAATTGACCCTTTCGATTTTCCCATCTATTTGTGGGTGATACACAATGTTGAAATCCAACTATTAGCCCATTCCTGTAAACAATACCTTCGAAAGGTTGGAAGTGAATTCTGTATCCATGTCTGATATGATAGTCTTTAGTATGTCGTGAAGTCTAAAAATTTCCTTCATGAAAGCTTCTACCACCTATGCAGTTGTATAAGTAGATTGAATAGGTGTAAAATGAGCATCCTTTGACATTTTGAAAACAACAACCATAATCAAATTATGTTGATTTCTAGTTTTTTGTAAACCAGTAATAAATTGTAACGAAATTACCTCCCATTTCCATTCTGGTATATGAAGGGGGTTTAATAATCATGCAAGGTGTCGATGCTCTACTTTTACTTGATAATTTTTCCAAGTACTTCACTACTTCCTTCTTCAGACTAGGCTAGAATAACTCCTTTCTACGAGTTGTAATGATTTTCTGATAACTCGAGTCGGTTGAAAAACGTCTTTTGTGGTGCTCATCTAATATCAGTTGTTTAACCCTAGCCACGTCAAGAACATATATTTTGTTTTTAAATATTATTAACCCATTTTCATTAATTTCATAATCTAACTGTTCTCTATGATCAATTCTATTTTTTAGTCTTTCACAAATCTCATTATAATCCGGTTATAATCTTTATATTCTAATGTTATTGTCTTAATCCATTCAAGGGAATTTGTTTTAGAACTACTTATTGTTAGCTCATAAATATGCTTCAGAATTCGACTTAGGGTGTCTGCCATATTGTTTTATTTCCTTTTCATATGCTTAATATCAAAGTCCTATTCACTTAAGAAAGTCATCCATCTAGCTTGCCTGGAATTCATATCTGGTTGACTAAAAACTGCCATATTGTTTTCTTTCCCTTTTATATGCTTAATATCAAAGTCATTTTCACTTAAGAAGGTCATCCATCTAGCTTGCCTAGAATTCATATCAGGTTGGCTAAAAAAATATTTTGAACTCAAATGATTAGTGATTAAGGTAAATTTCTTACCAATTAATTAGTTCCTCCACATCTTGAGTGCGTGAATGAATGCAACCAATTTAAGGTCATAAACTACATAATTTCTTTCATGATCCTTTGATTTGTGAGATTCATAAGTTACCACATGATTTTCCTGCATGAGTAACCCTCTGAAACCTTCCAAAAAAGTGTCAATATAGATTATAATGTTTTTATTAGTGTATGTTATTTTTAGAACATGTGCAATGTAAGTAAATGTTTTAATTGTTCAAAGCTCTCTTGAAAATTTTTAGTCCACTCAAATTTAACCCCTTTCTTTTGCAGAGAGGTTATAGACTAAGCCAATTTAGAAAACCCCTCTATAAATATGTGATAGTATCTTCTGATACCCATGAATGATTTAACATTTTCCACGTCCTTAGGGGTTGGCCAGTTAATAATGGATTTTACCTTTTCGGTATCCACTGCTATTCCATCAGTGAGATATCACATGTCCTAAATATTATATGTTATCTTTATCAAATCTGCACTTGTTGAACTTAGCGTACAAGCGATGTTCTCGTAAAGTTTCTAGTACTATTTATAAATGTTGTTTGTGCTCCTTGAGTGTCTTTGAATAAATCAATATATCATCTATAAACATTAGTATAAATTTATCCATAAATTTGCTAAAAACACTAGTATTCACGCATATAAAGGTAACAAGTGCATTCCTAAATCCTCAGGGAAGCACTTTAAATTCACAATTCCCATATCAGATTCGAAAAGTTATTTTAGGAATATATTCTTCTTTAATCTTTAGCCAGACCTTAGATCTAGTTTAGAAAAAAATAGTTTCTCCCCTTAGTTGGTCAAATAAATCGTCAATTCTAGGTAATGGATATTTATTCTTAATTCTCAATTTATTCAACTGCTAGTAATCAATGTAAAACCTGAATTTATTGCTAGTAATCAATGTAAAACCTGAATTTATTCAACTGCTAGTAATCAATGTAAAACCTGAATGTTCCATCCTTCTTTAAAAAAAAATAATAATAGTGCACCCCAGTTACAATGTAGCATTTACTTAATAACTCTTGTAACTACATTTTTAACTCTACTAATTCCAGTACTCATTTGGTAAGGTGATTTTGATACCAATTTTTGGGTTCTTTGGCCCGAATTCATTCACCTCGGCAACATAGCGAACTGCGAAGTTGAAGCATGGGTGACTAGTAGTCTCGATGGCATTTTTATTCATTCAGACTAATCTGATGGTGACCTGCTCAATTCTATTAACACATAAACTACAAACACGTAAGTAAAAGAGAAACCCCTTGTAGGACGAATCAATTGTTGTGAAACTTAATTGATAAATCCAATCCATTTTCGTATGCATGCCATCGCAAAAACTAGGGTTGGACACAAACTTTGATGTGTCATTCAGACAGCGGGGAACCAAGGTCGAGGAAAGAGTAGGTGTGCACAATTAAGAGACTTGTTGCTGGAATTCATTGACACACGCAATGGTAGAGACATAGTTGAGGAACCGGAACATGGAGGAGTCTTTGAGGTGCTGAGCTATGCCTACAAAAAATAAACTCAACAATGAATGGCAGTAGTTCGCATCATCTGATTGGTAGCAAGTCGAGTTCCATGGAATTTGATGGACACAATTAAAATCCGTGGGATAAGACGCCCCGCTGCCCTTAACGACAATGAAGAACTACAATAGTAATGACAGGCTTTTTTTAGAACGAAAAAACTTTATATTATATGAGAAATATGAGAGTCTGAATTTTAGATATATCAGAGATGGTCTAAAAAAATTTATAAGATAAAATAGTCTAATGCTTCTATAATCTGCATAGGACAACTAGCTTATCCAAAAATAACTAAATACGAGCTATGAACTATAAATTATCGCGGATCATATAGGATAAAAAAACTATATGTAAAAACATAAAAACAACATATACACATTGAAACAAATATATAAATCATCAAAGAATAGAAGTTCAGGAATGTGAATTCATGGATCTTCATACCTATTATTCTTCTCTCCACTATCGTTACAAAAAATTGTTGTGGCAATTGTTTACCCCTCTTTGTTCCTCCAGTTCTTATTATCATCGACACAATTGATGATTGAAATCTGGTGTCACAAATTCCATTGACTAAAAAATATCTAAAGAATACGACTTTGAATTTTAGCCCGCCTCTGATATCTCGTGATGCAAAGTCCATTGAGTAAAAAATATTTAAAAGAATATGACTTTAATTTTAGGGCGACTCAAAGTTTATTGTTAAACAAGGTCAATGGACTAGTCATATCTACATGATGATCGTTAAGAAAAGTCAATTGATATGTGCATAATTAAATTTTAAACAAAGTCAATTGAATAGCCTTTAAAATTATCATAAGAGAGCTAATATTGTAATAAAAAAATTAAATATAATAAATGTATGTAGTTGAGTTTGTTTTGTTTGGTAAGTTATTTGAATTTTGAGATGATTGATACACTTAATATGTATATGTGGATTGCATAGGCATTTAAGTTTTCAAACTTATTTGGTGATATTACTCACCGAAAGCCACACTAGCGTTAGCATGGTTAGATTTTTGTCAACTTAGTTTCAAATTAGTGACTTTCAAATGGCCAAATGCCTTAACTAAATATCTTATCACCTTCTGCTCTACACTTTATAAGCATATGTAAGTATAATTGAATTAAAATAAGTATGAAAAATAAAAATTGTTATATAAATATTTTAAATATTAATATATATTTATAAAGTTCACATTATTTAGTTTTTATGTGATTTTATTTTTATTATTAAATTTCAAATTTATAATTTATAGGAAAAGTTGCAAAATCACTGAGATTTACCATATTTGATTTAGTTTTTATTAAAAATTATAAGTTCACAATTTATGAAAGTGGAAACCAATAATTGAAATTAAAAATAAAAATAGTTTAAAATCCACAGATATTACCTAACTCATCAATATTATTAAAGAAAAACTATGTCATAAAAAAGAAAAACTATGTTATAAATTTGAAGTTTTAGTTGCAACAAAATATCTTCTAATTGACGCATTTAAGTATTTTTAAATCATATTTTAACCGACACACTCAAGTGTTTTTAAATCATATTTCAAAATTCAATAATATAATAAATAAAATTGACATTAATAAGCTAAAAGCCACTTTTATAATAAAACTAAGACTTACATAAAAATTTATATAATTAAAAACATATGTTTATATAATAGTATGTTATATATGGAATGGATGGCGGAGCTCCAGGCGATTTACCCTAGCAGGGAATACGGTTAACTATAGACAACTGTAACCTCCCGTTGACCATCGCTGGCTCCCTCTGCTACCAACTGCCTTCCGCTTGCGCTCCTGCCTCCACAATCCGACAGTTACAGTCTCCGTTCCCAGCTTTGGACGACATGGACCTTGAAATGATCGACTACTCATCGGACCCTTACCCCAACCAAGCTATTTTTTGGCACCCTAACCCTACGCCGATCCTAGTTTCTCAGTGCTATTTTTCTACTCTGTCGCTTTCGAAACCATCTCCGGTTGTTTCCCTCCCCGGGTTGTCTGCATCCACTCTCCATATAGTGACCTTATCCATCGATTCCTAGGCCCTCGATTGCCCCTCGCTCTCTCCTGGGACCCTTCACCTTCTGGCCGCCTGCTTGCCCTCATCCCCATGCTTCGAACCCACGCCTCCTATGGACCACCTCTTTCCAGAAAACCCTTCCCCTCCCCTGGGCAAGACATTCCTGTGGAGCCTATACCACAGTCCCAGGGTCACGACTCTCCCATCGGTTCCGCGGTGGTGACCTCTTCGGCTCCTCCATCCGGGTGCTTTGAAACCCCGGTCATCAAGGTAAGGTCCGTGGTGCAACAATCTCAACAGGAGAATTTGAGTCCAATTGATCCTTTGCAGGACCATCCAATTGCGCTGAAAACTGGGAAAAGGAAAATCAAGTGCATAAAGGCCTCAGGGAAAGACTTCACCATCAAATTTGGGGAAGGTCTAACCATGGGGGAAGTAGCAGACACGACAAGCAAAGTCTTGGTGGGTAGGGTTCTTGGGAGAGCCTATTATGCGAAGCAACTTGGGCTATAGATAAAAGAGATATGGGGTAAAATTTTCAAAGAGTTACCTAAGTTGCAAATCCCACCTCGAGGCTAGTTCACACTCCACTTCACCCTGGAAGAGTATACAAACATGGCACTTGCCAGGTATTGGCATATAGAAATGGCCCCGGTCCTGCTAAAATGATGGAGTCCACTCTTCGACTCGGAAAAGGAGCAGATTGGGGCAGGACCCCTTTGGGTAAGATTACCCAGTTTACCCCTTCAATATTATTCTTAAGAGGTTTTTGTGCAGATTGGGAATACCCTGGGCACCTACCTAGACTATGACAAGTCCTTCATTCAATCAAAGAATCGTACTCTTGCTCGCATCCTGGTGCACCTGGATACCCGGGAGGGTTTGGAGGAGAAAATAACACTGCAGTGGCAGAACTTCACAAGGATCCAAATGCTAGACTACTAAGGCATGTTGTTCAAGTGCCGTCGTGCCACAAAGTAGGGCATCTTTTCAAAGAATGCCCCTTGATTTGAAAGTCTCCCGATCCACCAGTGGGCACAGATGGGGGGGGGGGCAAAACTACTGCAGCTACCCCTGAGAAGATTCCATCAGCAGCAATTCCTCCGACCGAGAAGGAAACCACAACTCAACAGGCTCAATAGGCTCTAGTAAGCGCCCCTCATCCACCATCTCCGCTAATGACTCGATCAAGGGTAGCAACACAGGCTACACACTCCTCGGGTAATCCACTAATTTCCCACCCTGTTTTTACTTCTTCTATTACTTGTACTACTTTCCATCTGCACAATGCATCAGTACTGGATCAGTCTGGCATTCTACCTTCCATCCCTTTCTCCCTGACCTCCTATAAGCCAGTTTTTTCCACAACCTCCCCATCCTCCCCCCTTGTATCCCCCTCTGCTCCTTCCCCTCCACCCATTGCACCATCTG
>APFE030299751.1:0-10613 GCA_000404065.3 Pinus taeda
AGACAATTTACTCACTTCAGATTTCAACTTGGAGAGATAATATTTTCACCATACATATTTATATGTAAAAAAAAAAAGGTAATAGTCTTTGTTTCACCTTTTTCCTCAAGATGGTAAAACAATTAATTTATTCACTTAGTTATCTAGATCATTACACTTTGTTTTTGTGTTATTTATATAGTTAGAGAGAGCCATGTTTTTTTATTAGGGCCGATATTAGATTAATTAAATTAAATTTTCATTAGATTAAATTTTCAAATAACATTAAGTTTATGTTTACATTTACATTTACATGTTTATGTTTTTAGGTGAGATCTTTTTACATTTACATTTATATGTTTATGTTTTTTAAGATGAGACTTACCCATTAAATTTTCAAATAACATTAAGTTTATATTTATGTTTACATTTACATGTTTAAATATTTAGGTGAAATCTACACCATAAATTTAAGTTTACAAGTTTACATTTTAAATAACATACATTTTTACGTTTTAAATGAGATACATTTACTTTACACTTTATTTAAAATCTTTAATAAATTTTTTTCCATAAAATATATAACATACTAAAATCTTTGACGTGAAATGTAAATTAGAAAGAGTACACTTCCATTAAAAAAAAATCAGTACACTTTCCATTCCATTTACCAAAAGAAAATAAAAGAAAATAAACTCATTTACCAAAGAAAAGAAAATAAAATAAACTCAAACAAAAGTAAAACCGATATGATTTTGATGCGCAGTAAAATAAAAGAGATTTTGAAACAAAATGTTTGGTTGTAGGTAAAGAGACACTAGGAAAGGCAATCTAACGAAAAGTATATCAAATATTTATATTTTAAAATTGAAATGAATTTGATTACCACATGGATAAAAGAAAAAACTATTTTGAAATGAACAAACCTTTTGCATTTAATTAAAATCCAATCCCATACAGTTTTATGTCAAATATTTATATTTTTTTTCGAGCTGGTATCAAATATCTAATATTTATACTTGCATTACAATTTCATATTTGAAATTCAATACAATACAGGTTTATAAATATAAAAATAAATATCATATATATTCTAGCTAATATCATATATTCAATATCTATACTTCCATTACAATTTTATAGTGAGAATTATTGACCATTTTAAAAGACTCATAATTACCCTGGGTCAAACTGGAACAAGATGTGGCCAAGGAGAAAAGAGAAAAGGTCGAGCCCTGCACTGGAAGTAAACTCATGCAACGAATATTCAATATTGGATAAGTGTGGAAATTCGCTGCATGATCACAACGTTTGTGGTTGATTGACTATTCTCCTTCCATTGAGCACAACGTCTGTGGTTGATTGACTATTCTCGTTGGCAAGTGTGGAAATTATTTCCTTGACTATTAATGGTCTAAACTAATGGTGGGAATCATTATATCTTATATGGTTCCAATAGACTTTATGAAAAAAAGGGATTGATTGGACTTCATTGTTTATGATACACACAATTATTCCGTATTCAAGACTTCAGCATTTAATAAGGACCACGAGACGCAGGAAACTTGGAAATATGTCATACATAATTGTGGAAATTTCTTCACGTGAATGGTTGCCACAAGTGTGGAAATTCGTTGCATGATCACAAAGTCTGTGGTTGATTGACTATTCTCCTTCTCGAGTGTGGAAATTCCTTCCATGACCACAACGTCTTTGTTTGATTGACTATTCTCCTTCCATTGAGCACAACGTCCGTGGTTGACTGACTATTCTCGTTGGCAAGTGTGGAAATTATTTCCTGGACTGTTAATGGTCTAAACTAATGGTGGGAATCATTATATCTTATATGGTTCCAATAGACTTTATGAAAAAAGGGATTGATTGGACTTCATTGTTTGTGATAGACAAAATTATTCCGTATTCAAGACTTTAGCATTTAATAAGCACCACGAGACGGAGGAAAATTGGAAATATGTCATAGATAATGGTGGAAATTTCTTCACGTGAATGGTTGATTGAACCTTCAATGGTCCACAAGTGTGGAAATTCGTTGCGTGATCACAAAGTCTGTGGTTGATTGACTATTCTCCTTCTCGAGTGTGGAAGTTCCTTCCATGACCACAACGTCTGTGGTTGATTGACTATTCTCGTGGACAACTGTGGCACGACAACGCTTGTGGCTGATTAACTTTTCTCTCGAAATTTGTTGATATGATAAGTGTGGAAATTCCTTGCATGAGCACCAGGCCAATGGTTGATTGAATATTAAATCGTGGAGAAGTGTGGAAAATTCTTACATGACCACAACGTCTGTGGTTGATTGATTACATGACCACAACGTTTGTGGTTGATTGACTATTGTCGTGGATAACTGTGGCAATTGCTTGCAAGAGCACGAAGTTTGTGGTTAATTGACCGCTCTCGGGAAATTTGTTGATAAGGTAAGTGTGGAAATTCCTAGCATGAGCACAACGTCTCTGGTTGATTTGTGGACAAGTGTGGAAATTCCTTGCATGAGCACGTCGTCTGTGGTTCGTTGACTATTCTCGTGGAAGTGTGGCAGTATATTGCATGACTGTAACTTACGTTTGTGGCAGTTCATTTTAGTGAAATGCATCCATGTGGGGTATGTGGGGTTTAGTTTTCATTTAGTTAAAAGAATTTTTTGTTTGAATTATTATATGTTTTTTAAAATAGATGTAAAGGTAGAGTTATGGGATTAACTATTAAAGTGTTTATGGATTTTTAGTTTAGGGGTGTGAATTGTAAATTAACATTACTTTTTTTTCAAAATAGAAACAAATCGAAAAAAATTCGAAAGCTTTTGATCATTATGGTATTTTATGAGATAACTAGTCTCATAAATAATTAGTCTCATAAACTGTTTTTTATCTCATTAAAATATCATTTTAGTTAATTTTTAATAAATAAATAAAAAATCTTTAAGTAATATTTTTTTTAAAATTAAATCTTACTCTTTATTTAGTTAAAACTTAAAATCTTTGCAAACCTATGGGTTGCATCATTAATTACTGAATGAATATACAGGGGATTAAAAATCAAATCTTCCTTGCGAACGACGTGTGTGTAAATTCGTTGCATGAGTATACTTCCCGTACAATTATTGACCATTTTAAAAGACTCATAATTACCCTGGATCAAACTGGAACAAGATGTGGCCAAGGAGAAAAGAGAAAAGGTCGAGCTTTTTCCTGCACGCTTTCGATATGAATGATTGTACATTGAAAATACTCACCGCAGTGTCTTTAAAACTCTCTGGTTGATGGACATTATGGCATCCATGGCAGTTATTCATGTGCATATATAGATATATATAATAGGCATACTAAAATGTGACGATTTCACTTACGGCATATTTTCTCTCCCTAGATTCGGCGTGTCACGCCCCCAAGCCAGCGGTAGTCTTTCAACCACTCTTAGCGAGGTGCGGCACCACCTAACACTTTCTTTTTACCAATACTTATGTTTGTGGACTACGCCTAACCACTTACTCCTACTTAGTTTGTGTTTTGCAACCAAGTATTATTATGTTATCCTTTATACCAATGAACACCCATACACATTCATTATCATTAGCAATTATAAATGAAGAACAAAATTGCACAGTATAAAGGGAGGGGCAACTCCCTGAACAATGAGTCTGCCCGAATAATATATTATACAATCTTTTACAAGTTACAAGCTTTACAAGTATACTTGGAAACCCCAAGTTTCATACTTAGCCAATTTTACAATCTTCGGCAAACTCGGTTGCCCAGCTTCTCGATGCCTCTGCACGGTCGCCGCACGACTCACCAACCCTTCGTTCACTTCGTCACACGATCGTGTTGTTTGCCCAACTTGGGCGCGCCTCCAAGTCGCCACACATGGGCACCTCTGCCCGAGACACATCTCCGTTCACAATCTCAACACTTCACCAAGTCATCGTGCACACTTGCACGATGGGCGGGCGCTCACCCGAGCCACCCAAGAACTCGTGCTAATTCGTCACACAAACCGGGCGCCACACACCCGTGCACGCCTCACTCCAACCAGCAGGCGACCCTGCCCGCGCCCTTCACTCAAAACAAGACAACGCGTTCCTTCATGTAGCCTCGCCCAAGGTTAGGCACATCACCGTTATGCGACCTCCTTTTACTTGCTGCGGCTACTCTTCATTCTGCGCACTTCTTCTACACGTTTGAGCAATAAGCGAGTGATTGGTTGATGCTAAATGAATCCATCAAGCATATAGTTTATACACTTCACAAGTGGTCATGTTATCGTCCTTGGCCAACCTGTTCAATTCCTCAACCAACGCATTTGGTCTATGCTTGTGGCTGGTCGGCCCGTCGACCAATGCCCTCATGCATTACTTCAACCGTCGGCTTCACTTCACGGGCACCCACGCTTAACCATCGTATAAACGTGGTCGCTCATCCCATCTATGCACTTCAACCTTATGTTTCCTCGCACGTCCTGGTGTAACTCATCGCTCGGTGGTAATAAGAACCACAGGTCCTTACATCCTCTTCCACCTGAAGTCGTCGTCCTCGACAACATACCATCCTGGTGACCATCCACCAAGATCAAGATTTCCATATCCGAACAGTCTTATCCATGATATCAACTCCTCCACATACTGCAAACATCCCTGCAACATATGTAGAACTCCCATCTCCATCATGTGTCGTCCTCATCCTGTAGCCTTTCATCAGAACACACCTCTGCATGCTCTTTGTCAAGTGTAGAACCAACGCTGACACATCTCTTCCATGCATTGACCCGTCTTGACTAATGCCAACATACCTCTGTACACTGATACCCCTCATGACTCGAACTAGTTGGGTAGCTAATCCAACCATATCCCCAAACCACAAGAATGAACATCCTTATGCCACCATAAGTCTTTCCCTGACTTCTGCTACATCTCGGACTCATCAAGAATCTACCCAATTCCCATGCTCAGGTCCATGGAATCTCCATCCCATTTGCAACATGTCCAAGCCATGGCCTTGTTGCACAAGAGTGTACAACCTCTCCACTGGCTCATACATCTCCATGTCACAACAGCATCTACACAACATCCTTTGCTTTGGCACTCCCCATAGAATATCCATGAATGACACCTCTATACATGCTCCTGCATAATATCCCTGCATAACTATCATGCTCCATGTCTCCAACCTGATGTCCATGACTCTAGTTGTCCATGATGTCCAACCCATGTAGACTCCATCCCAACATCTGGTCATCTACATCTAAGTCTGCAATCTGTCATAAAGAAGCCTCCTCCCAAGGCCTCTTGTTAAGTTGGTGTAGCCCCTCCCAAACAAGGTCCCTACACCAACCCTTCTCCAAGGTTGTCTATAGAGAAAGGAGGGCCAAGAAGTTTCCTCCCTGACTCTCATCCACCCATGTATCAGATTGATGTTGTGTCCTCAAGTATCTGTGCACAACCTCAATCTCCTCACATGTACATCCAAGCTCTGCAAGCTTGTCCTTCGTCAACTGAAAGTCATATATGCCCAAAGCATACCTGCAAAAATCCACTATACCAGCCGGATCTCTACCTTCATAATCCTCATCAATCACTGCCTCTGAAGTAGTACTCGAACTTCCTTCTTTCGTAACTCCATTGTGAAGATCATTAGTAGAAGATGTCTCTGTCAAGTGCTTCAAGGTTCATGAGATTGCCCTCTCACTTACTTCATTCTTCCTCGCTCTTGCAACGAAGTCAATCATCTTCCCTTCCTTCGTTGTTTGATTCATACTCCCAAGTCCTCTTTGCTCCACATCCTCATGCTTCACATTCAGATCTTTGGGATACAAAGCCATAGAATTCATCCTTGGTCCATACCCCAAGCAACTCCTTCTATTCATCGGAACCATCATGGTTCTTCCTTCAGCTGTGATCAAGAGAATGTCCCGGTCCACCATTGGTATGGCCTGTGTAAGTCTCATGAAATCTTTCCCCAGCACCATAGAATGATCATCCATGTCCACGATCCTTAAGTCCAACTTTCCAAACCACGATCCCACTCTCACTTGAGTGTTCTCCATCACACCAATAACGGCCTTCATGGTAGAGTTGACTGCTTTGAAAGCACTCCATTCCCTCTTCATCTTTGCTTTCTTCCCAAAAGACTTTGCTGCTTTCCTGCTTAAGAAGCTATGAGTAGCTCCTGTATCCACCAAAGCTGCAAATCTCTTGCCCTTCACGGTCACCTGCACAAAACTCAGCCTCAAGGAATCACCTCCTCCTGTCTGCTTTATCTTGTGTCTCACATCAACAACCTTCTTCAAGAATTCGGCCTCAGAAGTGTCAATTGGCTTGTTCTCCAACTTGACATTCCTCCTAAGGTACTTCACTTCCTTTCTTGGCTCTTCTAAGCAACTCGATCTTGGTCTAGCTTGACTCCCTTCAAGCTTCTTCTCCATCGCATTCTGCTCAAGTGCACCAACCAAGTGTCCATTGACTACTTCCATAGAACTAAGCTTCTGAACATCCTCTGGATTGTCTCGGCAGTGAGTTCCTAGCCTGTCAATGTAGTCGAGCTCTTCCTGCTCAATTACAACGATCTTCTTACCAAGAAGCTTCTTATTTATCTCTTCCTCAACTTGCTTGATTTCAGCTTCCACCATGGCACTTTTCTTCCTCAACCGGGCTCTTTCATCCAAGAGCTCTTGAAGACCAAGACCACTTCGTCGGATCTCCTCATCAAGTTCCTTGAGTTCAACATCTGTCATACTTCCGCATTGGCTCTTGAGTTCTTCAAGTTCCCTCCTTAGTTCCGAACAGCTCTCCCAAATCTTCATGTTCTCAGCCTTCATCGAAACCCAATTAGAACTCCATCAACCCATCTGTTCCAACACTTTGTACCAGAAGACTTCACCTGCATCACGGCTAGATTCACCTGCCATAGGTTCATCCACCATCTTTGCCTTTCAGTCTTCTCCAAGTTCCCTGCAAACATGAACTAGCTCTTGTTCCACTTGTATGTGAAAACAGCTTCCTTCACCTGCAAGTACCTGTCACGAGCAACCCTGCTCAATCACCAACTGTCAAGCTTCTTCAACCCTGAATCAGCTTCAATCACCAGCTCCAACCGAGCTTTGATACCACCTGCCACGCCCCCAAGCCGGCGGTAGTCTTTCAACCACTCTTAGCGAGGTGCGGCACCACCGAACACTTTCTTTTTACCAATACTTATGTTTGTGGACTACGCCTAACCACTTACTCCTACTTAGTTTGTGTTTCGCAACCAAGTATTATGTTATCCTTTATACCAATGAACACCCATACACATTCATTATCATCAGCAATTATAGATGAAGAACACAATTGCACAGTATAAAGGGAGGGGCAACTCCCTGAACAATGAGTCTGCCCGAATAATATATTATACAATCTTTTACAAGTTACAAGCTTTACAAGTATACTTGGAAACCCCAAGTTTCGTACTTAGCCAATTTTACAATCTTCGGAAAACTCGATTGCCCAGCTCATCGACGCCTCTGCACGGTCGCCGCACGACTCACCAACCCTTCGTTCACCTTGTCGCACGATCGTGTTGTTTGCCCAACTTGGGTGCGCCTCCATGTCGCCACACACAGGTGCCTCTGCCCGAGACACACCTCCGTTCATAATCTCAACACTTCACCAAGTCACGTGCACACTTGCATGATGGGTGGGCACTCACCCGAGCCACCCAAAAACCCGTGCCAAGTCGTCGCACAAACTGGGCGCCACACACCTGTGCACACCTCACTCCAACCGGCGGGCGACCCTGGCCACGCCCTTCACTCAAAACAAGACAACACGTTCCTTTGTGTAGCCTCGCCCAAGGTTGCCTGCATCACCGTTATGCGACCTCCTTTTACTTGTTGCGACTACTCTTCATTCTACGCACTTCTTCTACACGTTTGAGCGATGAGTGAGTGATTGATTGATGTCAAATGAATCCATCAAGTGTATAGTTTATACACTTCGCAAGTGGTCGTGTTATCCTCCTTAGCCGACCTATTCAATTTGTCAACCAACGCGTTTGGTCTATGCTTGTGGTTGGTCGGCCCGTCGACCAACACCCTCAAGCATTACTTCAACCGTCGGCTTCACTTCACGGGCGCCCACGCTTAACCATCGTATAAACGTGGTTTCTCATCCCATATACGCACTTCAACCTTATGTTTCCTCGCACGTGTTAGTTGTAACTCATCGTTCGGTGGTAGTAAGAATCGCAGGTCCTTACACAGCGAATCGCGATACATCCTCGGACAGCTCTTTCAAATCGATGGGGTCTATTCAACACCGTTTCCTTTCTTCGTTTGCTACCATTGTAGTTTGCATGATTTTGAGGTATCTACGTGTCAGTCACTGTCACTCCCGCTTTGTTTCATTTTCAAAAGCTTGACACCCTCGCCTTGTTTCGTTTTCAAACTCAAAAGCTCTTATATAGACCATGATGTAGTTACCCTCCTACCCATTTAATTTTTTTTTGAAATGCGTTGCGTCTCATTTTGGCTATGGCTGCAGTAGAAGGAAAAGCATATGCCAAGTTCTGCACTTCGAGGGGGCTACAGATCACATTTTATGTCTTAGATTTGGAGTTAAGTGGATGTGCCAGCTCTATGTTTGCTTAGACATTTATGAAGCTTTAGTTTTTCTAATGTAAATATTATGCATTGGTTTTTGAGTTTCCAATGTTATTTAATATTTCAGGTTGGAATGATGATGATGTGTTATTTAATATTTCATGCTTTGTGCTTTTCATATATATATATATATATATAATTGCTACGCAAAACTCTAAAACTCTATCACTATAAATTGCAATCTGCACAGAGCAAACGGTTATCTTAATACAAAATTTTCCGCATAGGCACATAATGAAGCTTAATTCTTGCCTCTGTAAAAGCTTCATTCAATGATTTTTGAATGAGAACTTTTTCCTATTTTTGTTCAGATGTTTGTATTTTTCTTTTTACCATTATACTTCACGGTTTTTACAATTTTGGTGAACTCAGTACATGGTCACAATTTTTACAATCTTTATGAACGCAGTAATAGAAATGGGATTGTCACTAACTCTTGAAATGTTGGGGATGTTAAGCTCCCTCTCCCAATGGCCGCCGATAATTCATCTACCGCTGATTTATTACGGGGAATAGTCTGCCATCGTTTCCTTAAAATATGGAAACCAACTGCAGTTATTTCCTTAAATTACGGAAACCAACTACAGTTAAATTAATTTCTTGTTGGGAGCTCTTGGAGTGCTCCATTACTCCTTTTGCAGTTCTCTACCATGTTTTGTGGAACACTTGACACACAACCAACAGAAGCTTGATGAAAGCTTGGCTATAAATACTTCTATTTGGTTCCCAAGCTCACTAACTCAATCCCCTTTAGTCTTACACCATCAAATTAGAGTGATCAGAGCTTGGAAGTGCCACACGGATGAGAGATTTGTGTAGTGATTTTTCTAGCTAGCGAATTCCTTGTCAATTGGCATTCTTATCATTTGAATACCCTCTTGAAGCAATTCTACCTGGTTCTATGGCATGTACTTTTGTGTTTGGTATGTACTTTTGTGTTTGGTGCGGAGTCTGCTGCGTCTTTGTGTTTGAACTGCGCAGGTTTTGGTTCCCTGTAAGAGCATATGAAGCGTTGCGTAATGTGGCGTTAAATTAGTATTGTTGCAAGATTTACTCAGTGGAAGCTAAGGAGCCCCAGTGCACGTAGGATTAAGAATAGACAGCTTATTCCAGATTTTCCATATATGATTTTAAGCTTAGTAAATGCACTGGTACACTGATGTTGACGTTCCTCCATCTGGAATTGTTATAATTTAAGGTATCTATGTTTTGAGCGAATGGTTACATTTGTTGTTGGATCTCTGGATTTCTATTATTGTTGATGTTCACTTCGATCTTTTCAAGAGAGTCCTGAGAGTTATTAATCACTCTAGTAAGGCACCTACTGATACCATTCAACAAATATCGAAATGTGAGAAGCATCAATGGCTGAAGGTATGATTTATTGGGCATTAAAGTTTTTTTCGATTCTTTTTAAGTGTTTATTCCACATTATAGAATCATTATTAAGCATACATTTGGTATCAGAGCATTTTTATCTCTGCCTTGGTGTTTATAGACATGATCTCTTTGGCTAAATGTCATATTTGAGAATTTTCTAAATTAAGGCGTTTATTTGGAAATATGTCTAATTTTTGCTCAATTTTTATGCTTATAATATTTATTTGATTTAATTATATACAATTTGGATAATTGTTGTACAAAATTCATTAACTATGCTCGTATTTAATTTGCATGAATTGATTATTTCTGCTCTAATTAAGAACATGTTATTTTGGATGAGTATACGAGACCCATCGTTGAATGTTATGCATGGATATTATAGTTTTATTGATGCAAATTATCATTATTCTCATATCAAGTAAATTTTTATGAAAGAAATAATGTTTAGTGATCCATATAATTTTAATTGATTAGAGAATAGCCACAACATCTCTAATTAAATAATATTATATATTAGTATTGATTAGGATCACATAAAGAATATTTAGACATTAATTGTAATTAATTATACTAAATATAATAAATTTTATCCCACT
>APFE030299754.1:0-34854 GCA_000404065.3 Pinus taeda
TTATGTTTTTTTATAAAAAAATAAATATTTAATGTATTTTTTACAACAACCGAGTCATTGAAATCGAGCCGGCCGAGTCATTACCGTTTCGGAGTCGGAGTCGGAGTTTTAAAACATTGCTCAAAACTACACTACTGGCTGAATTCAAGCTCTTATTTACCCCCTCAAAACAACCCAGAAATTTCTGAAACTTTGGGGATTTGCTCCTCTCCGAAAACCCAGAAAAACCCAAAAAGGGTTTTTCCTGGTTTTGACTTGCCAATTTCAACCCCTTGGGGATTGGCCCTCCTCCAACACTGGAACCCACTGCCTGTAACTGAAACTTCTGTAACTTGCTGCCACAAAGCTGAAAAACCTCCCCAAATCAGACTCCTAACAATCTCTCCACAACCCAGCTCCCCAATCCTCCGGTTAAGCCTCCATCCAAGTGACCCCCTCTAGTGACTGCGCAGTCTTGAGTGAGGATAACACAAGCTCTCCTACTGCAAATTCTCCACTACGAAGTGGCAACTCGATGTGGATAAGGGAAGCCCTCCTAGGGTGGCACTTGAAGTCCATCGAAGAGAGGGATGAGCTTCACTCCTTGGGAAACTCTTGTGCTGAACAACACTTGTAGCTTAGCTAAAAAGCCAAAGCAACAATGAAATTCTCAAATGATCAAAAGGCCCCAAATGCTGCTCACTTCATCCTATGTATGCTTGCTCCCTTGGGCCCCACATGGGTCCCATCAAATATTTCGATCCCCACTTAGGAAAATCGAATTGCCTTCATGGGGTACATATTTTTGGGTGGGTGAGTGGCCCCCAAAATCCACTAAAAGCACATCGAACCCCTTTCTCCTAAGTTCTCTTATCAAATTTGCCTAAAGCCAAAAATAACAAAATTGCCAAAATTGATTTTCTCCTCGCCTTGGGAAAATTATTAGGAAGGGACATTACAGTCCTCCCCTCCCGGATGTTACTTGTCCCCAAGCAACTGCAAAGCTAGATGTTGCAAGATTTGTTCACTTTCCCACGTGGGATCCTCTCCTGGCAACTCCTTCCATTTGATCAGGTACTCCCTGATCACCCTATTCCTCAACTTCTTCTCCCAGGTCTCCAATATGATCTTAGGTGTCAAAACCAAGTGGCCCTCATCATCCAAGGGAGGCAACTCAACCGCTGCTGTAATATGCTGCCCCAATGCCTTTTTCAGGCATGAAACGTGGAACACATTGTGAATCCGACTCTCCTTAGGTAGCTCTAATTCGTAGGCCACCTCTCCCACCTTTCGGACTACCTTATACGACCCATAAAACTGTGGGCGAAGCTTCTCTGCTCCTTTATGCTTGAGCGAAGATTGCCTATATGGATGTAAGCATAAGTAGACCATGTCCCCTACCTCAAAGTGTCTCTCCACCTTATGTTTATCAACATATACCTTTTGTTGATTTTGGGCCACCTGCAAGTTGTTCTTGAGAGCTCAGAGAATCTCCTGGCTCTTTTCAACCTAATCCTTTGCCCCTGGGGCCCTGCTATCTCCAAAAACCATGTTAGAAAAGGAAAGTGCATCATACCCATAAAGTGCTCGGAAAGGGGTCATACCGCTGGACATGTGATAAGTCGTGTTGTAGCAAAACTCCCTAACGTGTAGCCACTTGACCCATGCTCTCCACTGTCCAGTCACGTAGTTGCGCAGGTACCCTTCCAACCACTTGTTCACGGTCTCTGTCTGCCCGTCGGTTTGGGGATGATTGCTAGTGTTGGTTGTAAGTTCGCACCCGCTAACCAGAACAACTCCTACCAAAAATCCCCCATAAATCTGCTATCCCTTGTCACTCACAATGGTCTTGGGGAGACCATGCAACCGGAAAATCTCCCGAAAGAACAACTCGAACACCTAGGAAACTGAAGATTTCGATGAAATAGCAAAGAAGTGGGCGGACTTCGTCAGTCTGTCAATCACCTCATAGATGCAATCTCGCCCCTGTGTTGCCAGAAGTCCCGTGATGAAATCCATGGATATGCTCTCCCATTTCCTCTGGAAATCCATGCACTCTCTCACATGTTTCAGCACATCCCCTTTAAGTCCCTACCAAGAGAACCTCTCCTTGACAGCACAGTATGTCTTGAGGAAACCTGGGTGCCCTGCTAGTGGAGAATCATGGGTTGCCTACATGATCCTCTCCTTCAGCTGAGATACTGGCACTAAATAGATCTGGTCCTTGTAGTAGATCACATCGTCCATCACCCGGAATCAGTCATCTCGGTGCATGCCATCTAAAATGTCGCAGGCCTACCTGTCCTTGGAGTACTCAACCAATAGTTGAGCCTTCCAATCCTGTGTGACATCCATCAAATATAGAGTTGCGGGTCTCCTATAGATGGCATCAGCTACCACGTTGTGTTTTCTATTCACATACTCTATCTCAAAGTCGTAAGCCTGGAGCTTACTCACCCATTTCTGTTGCCTCTCCTCTAAGGTCTGCTGCTCAAGGAGGAAGCAAAGACTATTGTGATCCATCTTCACTTTGAATCGGTTGCCCACTAAATATTGTTTGAATTTGGCAAGCGCATGCATCACTACCAACATCTCCTTGTCGTACATAGAGTACAACCGCTCAATATATTTTCCAGATTAGCAATCACATCAACATTAAAGTAAACTACAGATAGAACATAAACATAAATCACAGAAGACAAGCCAAGACAAGAGGACACAAGATGTGGCGCTAGCCAGGGACAAACCCCAATGCAGGGAAACCCTTGATCAATTCTTCTTATATGTTCTTCAATAGTTCAACAGAGAGAGAGAGAGATAGTACATTTACAATAGAAGTCAACACTTTGAATTATCTAAATAAGAGCATAGATCATCTCTAAGAAGAAGATACATGAGATAGCTGAACTCAGCTGAAGAAATGTTGCTTCAACTGATTCTCCAAGGTGACTCCTTCACCTATCACTGTGTTGCACCTCACCATCATGCTGCACCTCACCATGTTGCACCATGCTGCATCCATCATCACTACGTTGGACCTCATGTTGCACTCATCATATTGTTGCACCTTATGCTGCCATTGCTGTCCTGTGTGCCATGGTTGCACCATGCTACCACAGCTGTCCCATGTACCATACTGTCCAATGAGTTTGCAGCACCATGCTTTTGCTGCTGTCCTATTGTAGCCTTTGCTACCATGTCATAGTTGTTGTCCCAATTGTGCCTTTGTTGCCATGTCACAGTTGTTATCCTATTGTGCCTTTGCTTCCATGTCATAGTTGCTGTCCTATTGTAGCCTTTGCTGCCATATCATAGCTGTTGTCCTATTGTTAGCATTCCTTTGTTGTCCCATTTACTAGCACTGTGGTCCCTTCAACACTGCTCTTCACTATTGCTTATATTGTGACCGGTTAGGGCATCTAGCAGACCTTACACACCCATTTATCAGTCCACAAACATCCCCTTAAGGACTATGAACCACCTTGGCAAGCTTCTTCCCTAGCAACATTGCCTCCTTAGGATGTGTATCAGCCCTTAACACCCCTAACGAAGTCACAGCTATGTGTTTAGGCCTGCGGCCAAGCATAACATCAATCCTGTAGCTGCTGCCTCCACAGATTGGTGCCCAAAACAATAGCGTATTTCTTCTATTCTCCTCGGCCTGGTTGTTTGCCTTTCCCGCTCTTAACTGTACCTAGAAATAGCCCTAAACTTTCCCTTAATAGATCCGCTGTCACCTACAGCAGTTGTTCGTACCACAGCCCTCCACGCTGCTCCTTAAGCTTCCCCACACTGTCCCTTCAACCCTTCAACCTGTGGTTAAGACTACGCTATCCATATAGCCCTTTCACATTGTCTAGGACAACCTCCTCACCACGTTTCCAAGCCTACGTTGTCCATATAGCCCTTATAGGCTTCCTTCTATAGTGCGTAGAGACTAGCATATAGGTTAGGGCTGTCCTCCTTGATAGCGTTAGGACTTCTCTTCTTTCTAACTTCATTGTGTCCTCTTGGTTAGGGTAGATTGCGGCTAGGGCATCCTCCTACTAGATCTCTCTTCCACTAAAACCCAAAGCGAGTGGAGAGAAACCAAGAGAGAGGTGTGTAGAAATGACTATCAAGTCACCTCTTTTTATACTAAATCATGGAGAACATGTGTGGGTTATTTGGTTGTTGGCCGACCTTGCCGAATTGTGTTATAACACAATTAAATTCATAACTCTATGAATACTTATTGGAATCGGATGATCTTTAAATCAATTCTACACCTCTCAATGAGAGGGATCCAAGAAAAATATCAGTTGCCATAAATAAGATGACACACATGGAGTTTGGCCCTAGTTGCCAATTTTAACACTCCCTCTCAACTAGGGAGAACTCCATCCGCTGATCCATCTATTCGACTATACTATCTCTGCCATCAGTGCCCTACATTGCTTTGTTCTGCTCTACTTTGTTGAACCATGAAGAAGAAGAATTGATCGAGAATGTCTCATACCATTCTCTACTGACCGGAAGTCAGTTCCATCTGGAGATAGTGTGTCATACCACTCTTACTGATCCCAGATCAGTTCCAAGAGAGTGAGCTATGTCACTCTTACTGACTCGAAGTCAATTTCATTGATCCCAGATCAATATCACAAGAGAGTGTCTCAAAACACTCATAGTGATCCCAAATCAATGGAGGTCATCCTAGCATAAGGAGTATGGTAGATACAACGATGCGTCCATCGATAGTACTGCTATGGTCCCTAACCCCATTTCCCTACTCATTGGCCAGATGAGAGGTACTTCCCATGAATCCAAGACTGCATGGGCAGGATGCCTCGACAAGAGAACCACTCATGCTGTCCCTAAGTCACCACGAGTTATCACAAGGGAAGGTTGAGCCATTCACCCTGTACACAGCACACCATTAAGGGAGGGTGAGTCACCCTATGGTCGCTAGTTGCTCCAAGAAGTACCCCAAGCCCCCGAAGCTCCCAAAGCTCAATGAATGCATCATGCAAGACCCTCATAAGAGGGTCTCTCAACGACTCCAAGTCGTTCGGGAAAGTCACAAATTTGATCTTTCCCCGAGGCTTCGATAGAATGTCTGCGACCTATACATCAATCTCAATGTGATGGAGCCTCCTCTCTCATCGACGTACCATATCCCTGATAAGGTAATATTTGATGTCTATATCCTGGAGCAATCATAGAATACGGGATTCCTCAACAATTGAATCCCCCCCTGGTTGACACAAAAGATCACGGTGTATCCATCATGTGTACAAACAACTCACTGAAGAGCTTCCGCAACCAGGCAGCTTCACACGAGGTCATACTCGTAGCTATGTATTCGGTCTCAGTGGTGCTCAAGGCAACCATCTTCTACTTCCTGCTAATCCATGATATCGAGCAGAACCCAAAGAGAATCAACACTTAGAAGTTCTCTTGAGATCCTCCACACTGCCTGCCCAGTCCGCATAATCAAGCAGCTTCATATTTTCAACAGTGTATCTCAATCTATGAGAGGTTGTGCCCCAAAGATATCTGTTAAAATTGGCAAATAGGGCCAAACTTTATGAGGATCACCTTATTCATGGTTGGTAATATTTTATCTAGATTCCTCTCATCGAGAGGTGTAGGATTGATCTAAAGATCATCCGATTCCGATAAGTATTTATGGAGATATGAATTTATTTTGATTATAGAGAAATTGTCAAAGTCGGCCAGCAACTTATGTAGGCTCAGAAGCCCAACAGACACATCTATTCATCATCAACGTTTGCATATAAATACAAGATGTTTGCTCCTCATTTGGACACACACTTCTCATCCATCTCTCTCTCTCTTTTGCGCAGAAAAAAGTCTCTCTCTCTCTCCTGTGCAGATAGGTCTCTCTCTCACACGTGGGAAGGAAGGACGTAGTTTTCTAAGGGTTTACAAACTGCAGATTGGAAGTTTGACCAGCGTTGACCAGCATTCTCTCTCTTGACTGCGCAGTAGGTGAAGCTGACTCTCCTTGGAAATCCGCAATTTTTCGCACAGGAATCAAGGTGATCTGACCTCTGGTTTGGAAGATATTGACTGCCCTAGTTTAGGGTTGATGTTGCTGATGCCGATGATGCTGATGCCACTGATGTCAATGATACTGATGCCACTGATGCTGATGATGCTGATTCTGATGTTGCTGATGCCGCTGATGCCGATGATACTGATGCCGCTGATGTCGATGATGCTGATGCCGCTGATCTAGGGTTTGCTACTACTAATATAAATCGGATTTTTGTACTATTTCTCTCTGCTGAATTATTCAAGATAAAAGAAGATTTGATCAAAGGGTTTCCCCATATTGGGGTTTGTCCCTAGCTAGCTGCCACATCTTGTGTCTCTTGTCTTTGCTTGTTTTCTGTTGATCGTTTAATGTTCTATCTGCAATTTACTTATGTACATGTGATTGCTAATCTATGAATAATAATAAGAAAGATAAGTAAACTGCTCTAAGCATAGAACATACCATAATTTAACATGGTATCAGAGCTAAGGTGAAGACAAAGCTCAAGCAAAAGCAAGAGCAATCACCGAAGAGAAGGTTGGCAAGGCTATCTAAAAAGAACTATGGGGTCCTCAACACTCTTCCCCGCTGAAGACAAGCTCCGTGAGAAGTCTTACTATCACGGATGGAAGATGTCTCTCAATCTAACTTTAGAAGATCAGGAAGTGTTGGACCATGTGAGAAGCAATATTGTTGAGCCTCCATCAAATGCATCCGTTGCTGCCAGGAAGGAATTAATGGCAAGATGCATTCAAGAAGAAGCAAGGATGGAAGCACAGGAAATGCCCACACTTAAAGGTCATCCCGCTACCTTTTCTTCTCATGCTAAAAGAAGAAACAATTTCGAGGCTAAATCCAAAGGAAAGGCTGGACCAAAGGGTGGAAGAAAAGGACGATGTTACCATTGCAATAAACCAGGTCATTATGCAAGGGAGTGTCTTGATAAAAGGAACTCACACCGGGATGATGATGAAAATCCCTCTCAAGGCAATCAAAGAAATGGCAGGTCAAATGGCCGAGGTAAAAGGAGTGCTGGAAATCAAGGAAGAGGACAACCATTCAAGAAGGCAAGAAATTCCAGGTATGAATCTAAGACCGTTGACAATAAGCAGGATGAATATTATCTACCAGTTGCTCTATCTACCTCTGCTCCTCCAGACTCGCTGGGAAATTAGCTTATTGATAATGGTGCCTCAAGGCACTTTGCTAGTTACAAAGAAGTTCTCCATAATCTGATAGAGAAAGAAACCAACCTGGAAATTGTCCTTGGAGATAATATGAAATATCCCATGAAAGGTGTAGGCAATGTCTCTCTTAAATTGAATCAAGGTAACACAATCCGCCTACAAGATGTATTATATGTACCTGATCTCAAAAAGAACCTGGTGTCCATTTCAGCAATGGATGACAAAGGCTACAAGGTGGCTTTCAGCGATGGCAAGGTACGTGATGGAAAAACAATATTAAAGATGCCTTCACTCTTGGGTTTCGAGTTGATTCATTATATTAGGTCGGAGGAAGTCCACTAGGTGTCATGTCTTGTGACACATCTTTTCAGTCCGAACTATCCGAAAAGAAGATCAAGATCTTAAGGACTGATAATGGGACTGAATATGAATCTAATGAGTTTCATGACTTTTGTAAAGAGGTTGGCATTAAGAGGGAGACTACTACACCATACACTCCTGAACAAGAATGGTGTGGCAGAAAGGAAGAACTATATGATTGTGGAAGCTGTCCGTGCCATGCTTCATGTTCAAAGACTTCCAAAGTTTCTATGGCCGAAGCTGCAAACACTGCCGTATATGTACAAAACCGATGCCCCCATCAAACATTGGGTTCCAAAACTCTTGAAGAAATGTTCACCGATAAGAAACTTGATATATCTCATTTTAGAATTTTTGGAAGCCCTGTATATTTTCATGTGCCGAAAGAGAAAAGGAATAAATCCGGTGCATCTGGAAAGAAACAAATCTTCGTGGGCTATAGTGAAAATACTAAGGGCTATATAATCTATGTAGCCGGTCAAAGGGAAGTCGTGATTAGTCATGATGTCACCTTTGATGAAGATATGGCTCTCAGAAAGGTGAACAATCTTCCTACAGTGAGGAGCTCTCAAGAAGCTGACACCAGGGAACCGAAAGAAAAAGAGTATGACGAGATATATGCACCTATTGCCAGATATACCACCATCCGCTCGATCATAACCCTTGCGACTTCACAAGGATGGAAACTACATCAGATGGATGTTAAGATCGTGTTCTTGCATGGTTCAATCAAAGAAGAGGTCTACGTGGAGCAACCCGAAGGATTTGAGATTTATGATCGAAAATCTCATGTGTGTAGGTTGAAGAAGACCCTTTATGGGCTGAAGCAAGCACCCCGAGCATGGTATGAGAGGATCGATAGCTACTTGATAATGTTGGGATTCACTAGGAGTGAAGTTGATCCCAACCTTTACTTTAAGGTTGAAGATGAAAAACTTCTCATACTGGTGCTGTATGTTGACGACCTCTTTCTAACAGGTGCAGACCCTCTCATTCACAAATGTAAGAGGGAGTTGGCTTCTGAATTTGACATGAAGGACCTAGGACTGATGCACTATTTCCTAGGACTTGAAGTTTAGCAGAAGCCAGGGAAAATTTTCCTATCTCAAGGAAAATATGTAGTGAAGATATTGGAAAGATTCGGTATGGTGGACTGCAAGCCCGTAACTACCCCGATGGAGCTTGACTTCAAAAAGTTAAGCAGTAGTACATCTGGACCTCTTTTACGAAATTCCACTGAGTATCGTCAACTCGTCGGAGCATTAATGTTCTTAGTGAACTCCAATCCAGATATATGCTTCGCAGTCAACACATTGAGTCAACATATGGTTGAACCTCACCACATACATTGGATTGGTCCCAAGAATCTGTTGAGATATCTTCGTGGCACAATTACTTATGGGTTAAGATACACTGCCGAAGATGTGAGACTACTTGGGTATACTGATGCTAATTGGGCAGGCAGTGTGGTGGACCGTAAGAACACTTCCGGGTGCTGTTTCTCCTTGGGATCTGCTTCGATATCCTGGATGAGCAGGAAGCAGAAGTCGGTGGCTTTGAGCACTGCCGAGGCAGAATATATTGTTGCTAGCATGGCCTCCTGTGAGGCAGTCTGGTTGCGAAAGCTCTTCAGTGAGCTATTTGGATTTACATTGGATACCACCGTGATTCTATGTGACAACCAGAGCGGGATCCATTTATCATAAAATCACGTATTTCATGATCGCTCCTAGCATATCGATATCAGGTACCACTATATTCGAGATATGGTGCAACGAGGAGCAATAAGGCTCCAATATATCGGTACAGATGAACAGGTCGCCGACATTCTGACAAAGCCCCTAGGAAAGGTCAAATTCCTGACTTTCCGAGAACGACTTGGTGTCGTTCAGAGACCCTCATAAAGTCGTTCAGAGACCCTCTTATGAGGGTCAACTATGATGTACTGAGCTCTGGGAGCTCCAAGGGGGCGCAGGGTACTTCTTGGAGCGACATATGACCACAGGGTGACTCACCATCCCCTGTTGGTGCACTTTGTACAGGGTAAAAGGTTCAACCTTCCCCTGTGACACCCCGTGGCGACTATGGAACAGGATGATTAGTTCTCCTGTGGGCTAGGATGATTTGTTCTCCGTGGCAACTATGGAACAGGATGATTCGTTCTCCTATGGGCTTGGATGATGTGTTCTCCATGGCAATTATGGAACAGGATGATTAGTTCTCCTATAGGCCAGGATGATTCGTTCTCCAAGGCGACTATGGAACAGGATGATTAGTTCTCCTGTGGGCCAGGATGATTTGTTCTCCGTGGCGACTGTGGAACAAGATGATTCGTTCTCCTGTGGGCCTGGATGATGTGTTCTCCATGGAAATTATGGAACAGGATGATTAGTTCTCCTGTGGGCCAGGATGATTTGTTCTCCGTGGCGACTATGGAACGTGATGATTAGTTCTCTTGTGGGCCTGGATGATGTGTTCTCCATGGCGATTGTGGAATAGGATGATTTGTTCTCCTGTAGGCCAGGATGATTAGTTCTCCGTGGCATCCACTGTATAGGATGATTCGCTCTCCTATGGATAGGATGATTCGCTCTCCTGTGGACAAGATGATTCTCTCTCCTGTGGATAGGATGATTCTCTCTCCTGTGGACAAGATGATTCGCTCTCTTGTGGGACAGGATGATTTGCTCTCCTGTGGACAGGATGATTCGCTCTCCTGTGTGACAGGATGATTCGCTCTCCTGTGGACAAGATGATTCGCTCTCTTGTGGGACAGGATGATTCGCTCTCCTGTGGACAGGATGATTAGTTCTCCTGTCGAGGCATCGTACCCATGCAGTCTAGGATGCATGGGAAGTACCTCTCATTTTATCAATGAGTAGGGAAATGAGGATAGGTACCATAGTAGTACCGATGGACGCATCATTGTATCTACCGTACTCCCTATGCTAGGATGACTTTCATTGATCTGGGATCAATGATACTGGTCTGGGACCAGTGAGAGTGGTACACACTCTAAGACTGACTTCAGGTTAGTGGAGGATGGTATGATACATCCTCGATCATTTCTTCTTCTTCATAGTTCGAGCAAAGCAGAACAGAGCAGAGCATAGCAAGGCAGAGCTGAGCATAGAAAAGCAGAGCAGCGCAAAGCATAGCAAGGCAGAGTTGAGCATAGCAAGGCAAAGCAGAGTAGAGCAAGGCAGAGCTGAACATGGCAAGGCAGAGCAGAGCAGGGGTCAAGTTGTGCATTTGATGGATGAATAGTAGCGACAGTCAAACGAATTGCAGATGGAGTTCTCCCTAGTTGAGAGGGAATGTTAAAATTGGCAACTAGGTCCAAACTCCATGAGGATCACCTTATTTATGGCTGATAATATTTTATCTAGATTCCTCTCGTTGAGAGGTGTAGGATTGATCTAAAGATCATCCGATTCTGATAAGTATTTATGGAGATATGAAATTATTTTGATTATGGAGAAATTGTCAAAGTCAGCCAGCAACTTATGTAGGCTCAGAAGCCCAATGGACACATCTATTCATCATCAACGTTTGCATATAAATACAAGATGTCTCCTCATTTGGACACACACTTCTCATCCATCTCTCTCTCTCTTCTACGCAGAAAAGAGTCTCTCTCTCTCTCTCTCCTGCGCAGATAGGTGTCTCTCACACGTGGGAAGGAAGGACGCAATTTTCTAAGGGTTTACAAACTGCAGATTGGAACTTTGACCAGCATTGACCAGCATTCTCTCTCTCTTGACTGTGCAGTAGGTGACGCTCACTCTCCTTGGAAATCCACAATTTTTGGCACAGGAATCGAGGTGATCTGAAAGATAAAGTGCTTTAAACAACTACGTAAAGTGCTAACTAGAGATCACATTCATGTAGTTAATCTTCAAATGAACATTTAAGCATGTTTAACCATATAAAGAAATGATAAATATGTTCCCACACCAAAATTTTAGCCTCAGCAGAAAAGATAAAACATAACAAATTCCTGAGCCAAGACTGAAATTGGCAAAAAAATTCCAAAAATATTTTTATATTTTTCAAATAAAACAAAATTAAGCCAACAGAAATCTAAATAAATAAAACTTAAATCTAAAGAAAATTCTAAACTATAAGAGAATTTTTTATTTTTATTTTTTTAAATTCAAACAAAAGAATGAACTAAAACCTTAAAGCTAAAACCTTTTTATGATTTTTTTTATATATATTTTATTTAAATGAAACAAATCTGAACCAAAAAAAGTCTAATTCTAAACTAAATAACTATATACAAATAAAAAATCTAAATTTTAAAAGAAATGAAACCTAAGCTAAATGAAAAAGAAAGCTTAAAAATTTATGATTTTAATTAAATCAAAACACTAAACTAAATAAAAATTATGAAACCTAAAGCATGAATATACACAGAATAAAATCAAATGCATGTTAAATCTAAAACAAATATAACACTAACTAAACCTAAACTAAAGCAAGGCATGTAACATTGTAATATAAACAAAAACAACCCTTATCCTCATGCGTAAAACAAAATCGATTATGTGTTTTCCGTTTTTGTGTTTTGCAGGTCTGAACAGCCGCAAAAGAGATGATAGAGTTTGATGGCGGAAGGAATGTGTGTGGATCAGGAGAGATGCACGCAGCGTAGAGGAGGTTGCGAGAAAGAGTAAAGCAGTGAGGGACAAGGAGCTGAAGCCGTAATGGATTCTGAAAGTTCAGCTGCGTAGGAAGGAAATGCAGGTCATTTGCGTGGAGGAGGAACGAATTTACTGTGTGAGGGTTGAAGGACATGAGCAGCGTGGAGCAGAAGGGTGCTTGCAGATCCGAGGATTGCAAAATGGAAGTAGCATGCAGGGGATGCAATTTCCTGGAGAGGAAACTGCGTGGGAGAGGAGATGAACCCAGCGACAGGAGAGATGTGGGTGCGATTTTGAAAGGAATATGACAGCAATTGAAGGAGAATGTTGCTGTAAGGAAGTATGGAAGCGAGGAGGAAGCGAATTTGGAGGTTTGCACAACGTAGAGGAGAAGCAATGATAGGGTTTGGATACGCAGCAGGAAACTCGAATATTTGATTGGGTTTTGAATGGTGGACGGACGCGCGCACAGGATTTTTGTAGCTATGGCAGCGTACAGGTTGCACGGGAAATTGATGGGGAGCCTGTTGCAGGCCCAAGGCAACACATAAAAAAAATTTCAAACAAACTTCTGCGAATAATGAAACCCCAGTAGGCAGATAGATGACCCTCTTTAGATAGATTGAAAACATGTACCTGCAACTCAATGAAAACAAGCAACCAGAATCTGAAAACGTAAAATAAAAATGAAAACCCTAAGAACTACCTAAAATTATTTACAGCTTTGTGACTCTACAAAAGCCAGATTTGTCAATGATCCACAAAAATACTTCAGAGTTTCAAATTTACTATAAGAAGCTTTAGAAAAAACTCTCATGCAACTCAAAAATAAACTCTAAATGATAAACCTAGAATCAAAATTGGTTGGGCTCTACAAGAGAGTGCTTTGCGGGAGTTGGCTGGTTCAGCCGAAAACTTCCCCAAATGCCCACCGATTTTCTCAACAAGGGTTTCCTGCACAACTCACTTCAACCATCAATAAAGAGAGAAAAACAGTACTAGATCCCAGATGTAATGGAGATACCTGCCATTATTTTCAGAAACTCTAATACCATTCAAACCCTAATAAGTGAACAAGATACCTGTGTTCAACAATACTCTACATTAAGCTATTACTAATGGCTGACAATAAAATTATGCAGAAAATAAAACAACTCACAGCACTTTAGGAGAGTAACACCAGCAAGATTTCAACCCCAAGGTCTTTCTTTATCTGCGCCAAAAAAAGTTTACAGGAGAGCTTTCTTCAGCACAAGACTCACAGACCGAATGCTCTCAAATGACCCCTAGCACCCTATTTAAAGGAAAAATTCCCAACGGCTAGTTCGAGTGATCCATGTCAAAATGATCTCGACCGTCGATGAGGATCAAAACATCTTTTAATCTCATCCGTCGAATTTTTAAATGCATTAAAAAATTGAAATTCTGCATTTATTTACTCAAAAATTTAACCTATTATTATTATTTTTAAGTTTTTATTTTATTTTTTTTATATATATATATTTTAAGTATTTTTTTAAATTTTAAAATTTTTTAAAATTTTGTTATTATTTTATTATTTGTTTTGGGATCCTCGAACTTAGCCTTGGAAAAAATTACTTAGGACCTAGGACTTAGGACTTATGAGGGGATTAAAAAATTTTCTAACCCTCAAGACACTTTACATCATAAACTTTACAATTTTACATCTTAAGGGGGAAAACCCATTTGACATAGACCCTCATAGACCACCCAGTTCTGTGACCAAATATAATTCAGCAGATCAACGCACTAAGATTCCCCTAAGATTCTAATGACAAAATCCATTCCGGCTTTGTGGTTAGGCTGAAGGAAAATTCTGCCGATCATAGATCGATGAGACAAAAAACCTTCCGAAACGTAGATTATCACTAAAAAATTAGGTCCACCTAGGCAATTTACATACATGACTCAGCTCTGCTAAGATTATTTACAATTTACACATGCAAACTGGGTTTACAACATAATATGATCAAGATGACGATGATTGTCGAATGGCACGGACACGTCAATCAAGCGCTACCCCTTTTGTGAAGAAAATGGGGTGTACTGCTATGGGTAGTTGACATGTAGTGGTCAACACCGATGATGTTGATGCCACTGATGCTGATGATACTGATGCCGCAGATGCCTATGATACTGATGCTGCTGATCTAGGGTTTGTTGCTGCTAATATAAATCAGATTCTTGTACTATTTCTCTCTGTTGAATTATTGAAGATAAAAGAAGATTTGATCAAAGGGTTTCCCCATATTGGGGTTTGTCCCTGGCTCGCTGCCACATCTTGTGTCTCTTATCTTGGCTTGTTTTTCGTTGATCGTTTAATGTTCTATCTGCACTTTACTTATGTACATGTGATTGCTAATCTGTGGATAATAATAAGAAAGATAAGTAAACTGCTCTAAGCATAGAACATACCATAATTTAACAATATCTCAAAAGATCCTTGGCATCAATCCAGTGAGGCTCAACCAAATATGAGCCCAACATGCTAACTACAAAACATATATCCAGACGGGAGTTCACCAAGAACATCAAAGAGAATGAGTTTATGAAACTCAGAGGCATTTCCAAAATCTGGTCCGGCATCACTACCACATAACTTCTGAAAGTTAAGCTCCATTGAGGTAGTCACGGGCTTGCAGTTCACCATTCCAAATCTAGAATCCAACTCCCTCTTACTACTGCAAATGAGAGGGTCTGCACCTGTCAGAAAGAGGTCGCCCTCACAAGGTGCCGGTATGAGAGGTCTATCATCCACAACCTTCAAGCAATGGTTTGGGTCAAATTCACTCCTAGTGAATCTCAGCTTCATCAGACAACTATCAATCCTCTCAAACTAATCCCAGGGTGTTTTGCCTCAAGCCATAACGGGATTTCTTCCACCTGCATACATGAGATTCTCGATCACGAATCTCAAACCCCTCAGGTTATTCCAAACCTGTGGACCTGCTACATGAGGGGAATGGTCCCCTTCTAGGATTTTCCTTCGGTACATCTTGGACATGTACCTTCATGCTCTTCTTGAATTCAGGCATCCCTGACACTATATGACTCACATCGGGTAGGGTCCTATAATAAGTAGACCTCCGATGCTATAGATGAGATATGTTAATTGACATGATCCCCAATGGACCATCCTGCAACTTGATACAAATTGCCAACCCTGAACTCATGAGTAAAATCATCTTTGAAAATTCTATTTTCAAACACGTACCTTTCCATCGATGAATGCAACCCTGAAACCTTTGACGTCCATTGCCAAAATGGACACCAAGTTCTTCTTTCGATCAGGTACATAAAAGAAATTCTTGTAAATGAAGCGAGTTACCCTCATCCAATTAAGGGATAACATCCCCTACACCCTTTCCGGGATAGGTGGAATTGACTCCAAGTATAATCCCACGATTGTTTCCATCTCTACCAAATTAGAGAGAGCACCCTTCTATCCGATGAAGTGCCTTGAAGCATTGGGGTTCCTTGCTTTCTTGAAGAGTCGGTCGTTTCCTTGATGACATTAATACTTGTCATTCCTTCGATCATTGAAGATGTCCCTGGAATGATTGTTATTATAATCAAGTGATGTGTCCCTACCTCGGACACTCCTTCACATAATGGCCGAACTTATTACAAACAAGGCATCTGTCTTTCCTTCCACCCTTAGATCCAGACTTCCCAATGAAGTGATCTTTAGGTAGATCATCAGAAGCTCCCGTTGCATCATTCTGATAATATTCTCTGCTTCATTTTCACCCTCAGTGAATTTGAAGAGGGATGAGGAATCCACTGATCTTATTGTCCTTTCCCAACTATCTTCGGTGATTTCTCTTTCACTCTTGTTTGGGTTTTGTCTTCACCTCAGCTCTTATACCATGTTAATTTTAGGTATGTCCTATGCTTAGAGCAATTTATTTCAATTTTCACAGTTAGCTCAATATCTTTTCCAGATTAGCAATCACATCAGCATTAAAGTGAACTGCAAATAGAATATAAACATAAATCGCAGAAGACAAGCCAAGAGAAGAGGACATAAGATGTGGCGCTAGCCAAGGACAAACCCCAATGTGGGGAAACCCTTGATCAATTCTTCTTATATGTTCTTCAATAGTTCAACAAAGAGAGGGAGAGAGAGAGATAGTACATTTACAGCAGAAGTCAACACTTTGACTTATCTAAATAAGAGCATAGATCATCTCTAAGAAGATGATACATGAGATAGCTAAACTCAGTTGAAGACATGCTACTTCCACTGATTCTCCAAGGTGACTCCTTCACCTATCACTGTGTTGCACCTCGTCATCATGCTGCACCTCACCGTGTTGCACCATGCTACACCCATCTGCACTATGTTGGACCTCATGTTGCACTCATCATACTGTTGTACCTTCTGCTGCCACTGCTGTCCTATGTGCCATAGTTGCACCATGTTGCCACAGCTGTCCCATGTGCCATTTTTGTACACCTTGCTACTGTCCAATGAGTTTGCAGCACCATGCTTTTGCTGCTGCCCTATTGTAGCCTTTGTTGCCATGTAATAGTTGTTGTCCCAATTGTGCCTTTGTTGCCATGTCACAGCTGTTTTCCTATTGTGCCTTTGTTGCCATGTCATAGTTGTTGTCCTATTGTAGCCTTTGCTGCCATGTCATAGGTGATGTCCTATTGTTAGAATTCCTTTGTTGTCCCATTTACTAGCACTGTTGTCCCTTCAACACTGCTCTTCACTATTGCTTATATTGTCACTGGTTAGGGCATCTGGCATACCTTACACACCCATCTATCAGTCCACAAACAGCCCCTTCAGGACTACGGCCCACCTTGGCAAGCTTCTTCCCTAGCAACGTTGCCTCCTTAGGATTTGTATCAGCCCTTAACACCCCTAACGCAGTAACAGCTGTGTGCTTAGGCTTGTGGCCAAGCACAACATCAATCCTGTAGCTGTTGTCTCCACATAATGGTGCCCAAAATAGCAGTGTATTGCTCTATTCTCCTCGACCTGGCTTCTTGCCTTTCCTGCTCTTAACCGTACCTAGAAACAGCCCTAAACTTGCCCTTAACAGATCTGCTATCACCTACAGCAGTTGTTCCTACCACAACGCTCTATGTTGCTCCTTAAGCTTCCCCACGTTTTCCCTTTGACCCTTCAACCTGTGGCTAAGACTACGTTGTCCATACAACCCTTTCACATTGTCTAGGGTAGCCTTCTAACCATGTTTCCAAGCCTACACTATCCATACAGCCCTTCCACGTTGTCTAGGGCATAGAAACCAGCGTATAGGACTATAGGATTCCTTCTAGACTGTGTAGAGACTAGCGTATAGGTTATGGTTGTCCTCCTTCATAGAGTTAGGGCTTCTCATCTTCTTAACTTGACTGGGTCCTCTTGGTTAGGGCGGACTGCAGCTAGGGCATCCTCCTACTAGATCTCTCTTCCACTAAAACCCAAAGCGAGTGGAGAGAAATCAAGAGAGAGGTGTGTAGAAATGACTATCAAGTCACCTCTTTTTATACTAATTGTGGAGCACATGTGTGGGTTATTTGGTCGCTGGCTAACCTTGACGAATTGTCTTATAACACAATTAAATTCATAACTCCATGAATACTTATCGGAATCGGATGATCTTTAGATCAATCCTACACCTCTCGATGAGAGGGATCCAAGAAAAATATCACCTACCATAAATAAGATGACCCACATGGAGTTTGGCCCTAGTTTCCAATTTTAACACTCCTCCGCTCTGGAATTCCATTCACCTTAAGGTTCTCCCTCCGGCCTTCCACCCATCTACAAGACCATCACCTACTGCATCATGTCCATCATCAACTGTCCTTGCCTCATCCTCTGTTAGTTGGTCCTCAGTAGCTCCTCTAAAACCTGATCTCTGTTCCTCTGTCTTGGCTGCTCATTCTCTTCCTAGTTCTCCATCCAGCCTCTTATGTTTTCCACTTCAGTGTCTGAAAATGGGTCTAGCCCCTTTTCTCTACTTCAACCCCTACCTCTCCCTCTACCACGACCTCTTTGGAAAACCAGTCCTTGGTATCTCAGTGGCATCAACCTCTCTTGTTCCCGACTTTGGCCAAGAAAATGCTTCGATACCACTGTAATATTCCTAATGGAATATTTTCAGTGATAATAAACACAAACCATAACATTCACAATGAAATTTGATTCAGTAAGGAACATGTAAACAAAAATTTCTCATAAACAATCAAATTGCCAAATTTTATTAATCAAATATGACGAAGTACAAAGAAGTTGGATGAGGTGCACCTGGGCTTGCACAAGGCAAGCTACAAGCCTTAGGTGGATGATACAAAAGTGTCCAGTTGCTGTAATTTTTGTTGCTCCCAGAATACTGCGTTGTGCCCTTAAAACTGCAATGTGGCTGAATTCAGGCTCTAATTTACCCCCTCAAAACAACCCATAAATTTCTGCAACTTTGGGGATTTACTCCTCTCCAAAAACCTAGAAAAACCCAGAAAGGGTTTTGCCTGGTTTTAACTTGCCAATTTCGACCCCTTGGGGATTGGCCCTCCTCCAACGCTAGAACCCACTGCCTGTAACTGAAACTGCTATAAATGGCTGCCACAAAGCTCGAAACCTCCCTAAATCAGACCCCCAACTATCTCTCCACAACCCAGCTCCCCAATCCTCCGGTTAAGCCTCCAACCAAGTGACCCCCTCTAGTGATTGCGCAATCTTGAGTGAGGATGATGCCGGCTCTTTGAGCAGCAGCTCGAACTGGGTGTTTGACTGGATTTCCTGCTGAAAATTCTCCACTACGAAGTGGGAACTCGATGTGGATAAGGGAATCCCTCCTAGGGTGGCACTCGAAGTCCCACCGAAGTGAGGGATGAGCTTCACTCCTTGGAAAGCTCTTGTGCTGAACAACACTTGTAGCTTAGCTAAACAAACAAAGTAACAATGAAATTCTCCAATGATCAAAAAGCCCCAAATGCTGCTCACTTCCTCCTATTTATGCTTGCTCTCTTGGGCCCCACATGGGTCCCATCAAATATTTTGATCCCTACTTAGGCATCCAGATACCAAGAAGTAGTGTCCCATAGAGGCAGAGGCAAAAGTAGAGGAAGAGGTTGTGGTAGAGAAGAAGAACTTGACCCTTTTTCACATATAGAGTTGGATCACGCCAGAGAGTGCATGGAGAACCCGCAAGGCAATAAGAAGCCTAGGCAAAACGGTCAAAATATATTTTTCGAGGAGTTGATGAGGCAAAATCAGCAGTTGATGAGGCAAAATCAGCAAGTCCTAGAAATGATGCAACAAATGATGGGCATGCAGATACAGAATCAGCAAGAACAGGTCAAAAATGGAGAAGGTGGTTCCCGGATAGGCAAGGGAAGCCACACACATGCACGCACCAAACAGCAACCCCACACCCATACTTATGGCCAAACTAGTCGTCCCACTATGCCTCATTTCTTGGATGTGTTAATTTTTGCAACTGTAGTCAAATTCCACCTTGGACAGCTCAAATGACCGAGATGATGATTGCGTTAGATTCCTCTTTTCAAGATGACCAAAATCGAACTAAAAATCACCTTATTTGGACAAGCAAAAGTTGAGCTTCGAAATATTTATTTCATACATGTATTATGGAATGGGTCAACCCTAACCACATGTGTAACTGCTTAGGTCGGACTCAACCCCAAGTGGACCGTCAGGAAAGCCTATAAATAGAAGAGACCTCAAGCTCGTTTGGACACATTGATCAAGCCATATTTTCTTCTCTTATTGTCTTGGTTCGCACAGGTTCGACAAAAGGAGTTTGCACAAGGGTTCGATTCTCTGAAATCATAGGTGTGAGGTTCGCTCTGACTTAGGGTTTTCTGGATCTCGGAAATTGGCATAGAACTGAGCATTTAGTGTCTGGCTGTTGGCACACAGTGGTCCTGACAGCGTCTAGGGATCCTTGGATTCTAGCACAATGGGTTATGGGAGAGTTCAGGGCTTCAGAGATAGATCGGGTTGCATTAGTCCTCGGACACTCGCACAAAGTGGTCTTCAGAGCGTCTAGGCTGCCATAGACAATCGCACAACAACCTTATGAGAGTGTCCAAATCTTGAAGCAGGTCTGGGTATGTTTTACCCCGGATGCCCTCATCTGGGTATATTTGACCCTGGACGCCCTCATCCAGTTCACCTGAGAGCATCCAGATCTGTTCCAGACGCATTCATCAATTATGCAGAGAGCATCCAAATCGAGAGCATCCAAATCTACTATAAATGCTCGCACAACTCCTCCTCCCTACGTTTGGGAGTCATGGATGAGATTTTTGTATTCCGAAGATTCCGCACAATGTTCATTAGTGTTAAGCAGTGTTTGGCATAGTGACATTAGTACCCAACAGTGGTCTACAGTCAGTGACAACATATTACAATCATCAGAATCAGGGTTTTGTTTTTCAAGCATGATTAGATATGTTTCATGGATATCATGGTTGTTTTGCTACATAGATAAAGTTATGGATCACTATACTCTCTTTTGCTGAATAATTTGATGATGATCTAAGAAGAAGAAGATTTGCAAGGGTTTTCTCCATAGTTGTTTTTACCCTGGTCTCGGACCAATCTTGGTGTCTCTATGTGTGTGCATGCTTTTCTTCTGTTGTTTTGCTTCATTGATGATGATGTTGTTGTTTTTCTATATAATTGCATATGTTGATGAATAATTGTGTATATTTGAATATTGTAATGATCATATAGGGGTGAACTTAATGTATTAATGATGAAATGCAATTATCAAAGCAAAGAACAATGTAGCTCTATGAAAAATTAACAGGATGATCCTGAGAGGGAGAGAGAGCCTGACACATTTTTAGACGTGATGAGGTCCCTTGTTGATGGAATCGATGAGTATGATGCGTTGGATCCTCGAGTCAGGAGCATTTTATCTTTTGTAGATTTTTGTCACATGAAGGAGAAGTATAGACCAAGAGCAAAGACAACTTACAAAGAAGGTTAGCAACATCAGAACTAGGATACATAGAAGTTGGCATGGAAGGTAACATTACCCAACTCTGATGAGTTAGCGAGGAGTTCAGCTAGAGCATGGATACAAAAATTTGACACCTACCTCCATCCAAACCCCATGTGTGAGATACATGCTATAATTTCCAACTTTGCACTTGGATGGAGATGCATAAGAGTGGTGGTACCACGGGTTAGTTACACTGGGACATGCCAACATCACGTCCTACACTAAGTTCATGAGGAGGCTTGTTGAGAGATTTGACCAGAAGGACCCTGAGTTACACTTCTGGGAGTTGGCTAATTTGAAGCAGACAGGCAATGTTGAGACATATATGGCAGAGTTCTAGAGACTATCCATGATGGTATTTTACATTTCGGAGTCCAGACTGATCATGTTATTCATTGAGGGGTTAGAAGAACCATTGCACGGTTGGGTGAGGACTTACCGACACATATCTTTGCGGGATGCCATTAATCGAACCAAAGACATGCTTGATGCAATTCTAAAGACTAGAGCACTGATACCTTCCAAGCCTACCTTTCCTCAGAAGGGTAAGGACATTAAACCTCCTAATAAGGAGTGGATTGGACATGGATAGCTAGATGATGAGACCAAGAGAGACCTCCAGAGGAGGAAGTTATGCTTTACATGCCATGAATCATGGGCACCAAGACACCAGTGCTCCATGGGAAAATCCCATTACATAGAGGTCTTCTCAAACAGCGAGTCTGAGGACGAGCCTGAGCCTGAGGTGTGCAAAGGATCAGATGAGCCGTAGGGTGTCGAATGATACCCACCTTTGCCCAAAAGATGCGTCATTGCCTCATTTTGGGGAATTCCGAAGTATTTGACATTGTAGATCAGGGCAGAGTGCAAGGACAATGTGTATTGGTGTTGGTGGATAGTGGGGCTACCCACAACTTTATTGATGCACAGATGGTGGAGCGGAGAGTTATACATATAGAGGCCTTTAAGGGGTTTTCACTGTTGGTGCCAGGAGACCCAACCATGCAGTGTATTAGGCATGTCCCGATGACAATGACCATGGGGAACTATTTTGTTGCGGACCACTTCTTTGTTGTTAATGTGTTGGACATCAATGTGGTGATGGGTGTCTAGTGGCTATACTCCTTGGGTCGTGTCACCATTGATTGGAGGAAACTAGAGATGTAGTTCAGAAGGCTAGACGGAAGCTGGTGGTATTCAGAGGCATGCATTCTTACCTGCCACAGATAGTATCAACTCGCTGGATGGAGGCTGATTTGAGACAAGGAGATATAGTGTGGGAAATGGAGTTGTGGATGTCAACTACAGGGGCCCAGACACATTAACCGCATCCAGATATTTTGGCACTGCTAAAGAGGCACAAGGCAGTATTTGGGGACATTCCCCCTGGTAGTCCACTAAATAGGGGTTTTGAGCACACTATAAAGTTGGAGGAGGGGTTACATCCAGTGATCACTACTCCCTATAGACATCCCAAGGCTTACCGTGATGAGACTAGGAGGGCTATACAGGAGTTATTGGCCTTGGGCCACATCAGGCTGAGTTCCAGCCCCATCGCTTCTTCTGTGGCATTGTTGAAGAAGAAGGATGGGACCCTTCCAATGTGCATTGATTATAGGGCCCTCAACAAGAGGACATTGAAGAAAACATACCCAATTCCATGCATTAATGAGTTGATGGATGATCTTAGAGGAGCTAAATACTTCTCTAAGATAGATATGCACTCTAGGTATCATTAGATTTGTGTGAGGGATCAGGACATCCCAAGACTACATTCAAATGCCACTACCGACACTTCGAGTTCCTAGTTATGCCCTTTGGGCTAACCAATGCTCCACCCACCTTCCAGTCTTGCATGAATCATGTGTTCTGCAAGCAGTTGTGTAGATGCGTTCTAGTACTCTTTGATGACATTTTAATATACAACAGGATGTGGACGGAGCATCTCCAACATCTGGAGGAGGTATTGAGCATTCTAGAGGAGCAATAGTTATATGTAAAGATGTATAAATGTGAATTTAGCTAACAAACATGCTATATCTTGGCCTTGTGATTGGCGCAGACAGAGTGTGTGTACATTAGGAGAAGATCAAGGCCATTTTCAATTGGCCTACACCCAAGAACGTGACAGAGTCACGGGGGTTCTTGGGCATATGTACATACTACAAGAAGTTTGTGAAGGGATTTATTCAACTAGCAGCACCCCTCACAGATCTGAAAAACAAGGGGGCTTTTGAGGGGACAGATGTAGCTCAGGAGGCTTTTGAGTGTCTCAAGAGGGTGATGCGTAGTTGCCCAGTGTTAGCTTTGCCTGATTTTACACAACCTTTTGTTTTGGAGTGTGATGCATCTGGAGAGGGCATTGGGGCAATGTTGATGTAGCGGGGACACCCTATAGCTTATGAGTCGGAAACTTTAGGATTATGAAAGGATATATTCTATATATGACAAGGAGATGTTGGCCATCATGTATGCCTTGGCCATATTTCAGAAGTACTTGGTGGGGAACAAGTTCAAGGTGAAGATTGTTCACAACAGTCTTCGATTTTTCCTAGAGAAGGCCAAGATCAATGAAAGATAGCAAAAGTGGGTCAGTAAGATCCAAGCCTACGACTTTGAGATTGAGTGTGTCAAAGGGAAGCATAATGTAGTGGAAGATGCACTATCCAGGAGGCCCACGACGCTCTCACTCATGGACATCACTCAAGATTGGAGGGCACAGTTATTAGTGAAGTAATCCAAGAATTAGTCTACATGCAAGATCTTGGATGGTACTTTTAGGGATGATAGATACAGGTTGATGGATGAGGTCATCTTTTAGAAGGACAAGATATACTTGGTGTCGGGTTCACAGTTGTGGGAGAAAATCATGCATGCAGCCCATGATTCACCTATGGCAGGCCATCAACGGTTCCCCAAGACATATAGGACCATCACGGAGTGTTTTACTTGGAGAGGGCTTAGGGATGATGTCTTGAGTCATGTTCAAGAGTGCAGTACTTTTCAAAGGAACAAGGGTGAGCAGACACACCCAGTCGGGTTGCTTCAACCACTTCCTATTCCTAAGAGGAAATGGGAGAGCATTTCTGTGGACTTTATTACTGAACATCCAATAGTATAAGGATGCGATTGCATTTATGTGGTGATGGACAGATTCACCAAATTTTCCCACTTCGCTATTCCATCCAGATCTTTAGCTTCACAGGTGGCTGAGTTATTTTTCATGGAGGTGTTCAGATTGCATGGTCTCCCCAAAACCATCATCAGTGACAAAGATAGTAGATTTATGAGTGGTTTTTGGCAACAACTTTTTTGATTGGTGTGGAGCGAGCTTACACCTAGCACTAGTTATCATCTACAGACCGACGACCAGTCAGAGATAGTGAACAAGTGGCTGGAAGGATATTTGAGGAACTATGACAAAGGGAAGCAACACGCATGGGTGAACTAGCTCCATCTTGGGGAGTACTATTACAACACCACCTACCATATGTCCATTGGTATGTCACCTTTCTATGCACTTTATGGTTATGATGCTTTATCATTCGCTAATATGGTTTTTGGAGACAATCGAGCCGCAGGGGCCAAAGATTGGATACAAAAGAGCCATGAGATCCTTAGAGTCCTCAAGGATAACCTACAGATAGCCCAAAACTAGCAGAAGATATATGCAAACAGGCAAAGAGTTTAGAGGCATTTTGAGGTTGGGGAGTTAGTTTTCTTACACCTTCAACCATACGAGCAGTTCACGCCAAGCAAAAGATGGCTTAGAAGCTTAATCCTCACTTCTATGAGTCGTATGGGGTGATCAGGCGTTTTGGGTCAGTAGCGTATGAGTTGGAGCTCCCACCAGGGAGCAAGGTGCACAATGTGTTCCATGTGTCATGCCTCAAAAAGGCCTTGGGACAACAAGTTACAGTTGTCACTGAGTTACCACCCTTGGATGATGAGGGGCATTTAGTTTTGGTTCCATAAGCTATTTTGGAGGTGAGAGAGAGGAAGCATAGAAATAGAGTCATCAAAGAATTCCTGGTCAGATGGACGAATTTGCCAGACGAAGATGCCACATGGGTGGGAGAACAAGTATTACAACATTCAACATTACAGTTGCTTGAGGACAAGAAAACTTTAGGCAGGGAGGATTGTATATCCCCACTAAATAAAATTTTGTTAAGAAATTCTCATTTTTGCATTTTTGACATTTTGGTATTTTGTGGACTTGGGAAAAGTGGGTGAGTAGACCCCACTTCATTTTTGGACGAAAGAAGGCTGCATGCATTAGAGAAAAAGGTGAAATTAGTTTTCTGGTGGAAAGTGGAGGTCACAAGGAAGGGTATTTGAACCACATGGAGAATTCACACACGAGGAGAGGGATTACCAACAATGGGAGAAATTTATCCTCTTGGAGGTTCTAAAGACAGGCTTGGATTGGCTAACAAAGAAATAGGTCATTGCCTTCCTGTGGCAATGCTTCCTTTTTATCATCGAACTTTGTTGGAAGGACTTGTTAGAGATTTGCAGGGGAAGATGTTACAACATTGATGAAGAACTATCTTGGAGTAAATAAAAACAAGACTTGGAGTGTCGCATGCAAGCGGTGTTTGTGTGATGCACATTTGGTTCATCTCCTTGATAGCATATGGAATGACTTGGTATTGGTACCAGCTTGTTGTTCATCCCTTGGCGTGGCTAGATAGCTTAATGAATCCGCAAGATGAAGAAACTCTAGCCCTTATAGCTCATGCAAGGAAAAGGAAAGGAAAACAACATGCATTAGCAACTAATGTTGAAGACGAGGATGAGCATCCACCTCAAGAGAAGACAAAGGAATCTAAGATTGATTGAAGATGGACTTCATTGACTTCTGCAAGGAGGTAGGGATCAAGAGGGTGTTGACTATTCCCTACAATCCTAAGCAGTTTCTTCCTTAATCAAGAGATAAATACTTCATATCTTTATCCCTTGATTATTGTTATTGTTCCTTGGTGAGACTCTTGTCATTGTATTTTGTGCTTGGTTATAATTGTTTCTTCCATGGCTTGCTTCCTTCATGAGGTTTGCAGGTACATCGTGAAGACTGCCAAGGTAATGTTTCTGATAGAAAATGACAGCATTAGTAAGAACAAAGCAAAGCTTGTGACAAGAGGGTTCTCCCAATAAGAGGGAGCAAGAATAGCAAAAGGACTTGCTTACATGACAAAGGGAGCAGCAACGGAAAAAGGACTTTCTCACATGAAAGAGGAAGCAATAGTGGTAGGAGGATTTGCTTCCATTACAGTCTACAGAGGCAACAGCCATGACTACCACAAGAAGACCTGCTGCAATGTCAGAGGGAGTTGGCCTCAAAGATTGAAATGAAGGATCCTAGTAGATACATTGTTTCTTAGATTTCATGATTCACATTTAGTGGATCCAACAATGTACAAAAAGTTGACTGGATCCTTGTTGTACCTCGTTAACCAAAAACCAGATATTTGCTTTGCAGTGAGCACGTTGAACCTGTTTATGGTTGAGTTGAGGCATGTACACTGGATGGCAACAAAGCATGTGGTACGTATGTTGTAAATTTGGATGTGGTTTGAGATATGTCTCAAGAGATGAAGGGAGCCTACAAGAATATACACATTTGGGCAGAGGCAGAGTATATTGTAGCCAACATCACAAGTCACGACGCTGTGTGACTTCAAAAGCCAGAAGGACATGATTGGGTCACTTCATCTGAGACATGATGTAAAGAGGAGCAATAAAACTCCAATACATATCCATAGATGAGCATATTTTGGACATACTTCAAAGACGATCTTAGTATGATGCTAAATGTCTCCCTCATTGGAAGGGAATGATGAGCTCTTTGCAGGACTGGGAACACCATCTCCTAAAGCCATAAAGGACTTTGGCTAGGTCATAAAGGAAATTGACTAGGGGAGACAGATACATTCACCTTTGAAGCCAAAAGGACTTGGCTAGGTCATAAAGGACTTTGACCAGAAAGGTGAATGGCCCAAGGAAATTACGGGGGAAATTATAGCATACACTCATCAAAGAAGCCAGAAGGACTTGGCAGGGTCATAAAGGACTTTGACCATAAGGGGAGCTTTTCCGGTTGGTGGGGACGGAGTTGACAACGAGTACCAGTTACCAACCACAGACGGATGGGTAGACAGAGATAGTTAACAAGTGGCTGGAGGGCTACTTGTGTAACTATGTCAGTGGGCAGCGACGAGCATGGTTGAAGTGGCTGCATCTGGGGGAGTACTGCTACAATACTTCACATCACATGTCCATTGGTATGTCACCATTCTATGCCTTATATGGGTTTCATCCTTTATCTTTTGTTGACGTGATGTTTGGTGATAGCAGGGCTCCTAGAGCCAAGATTTGGATCCAAGAGAGTTAGGATATCCTCCGAGCTCTCAAGGATAACATGGCTACAGCGCAGAACCAACAGAAGCTGTATGCTGACAAGGGTCGGGTGGAGAGGCAATTCGAGGTAGGGGACATGGTATACCTACGATTACAGCCATACTGACAGTCGTCACTAAAGCAGAAGGGGGCTGAGAAGCTCAAGCCCCACTTCTATGGGTCGTACAAGGTGATACGCAGGATTGGACAGGTTGCATATGAGTTGGAGCTGCCCCAAGGCAGCAAGATTCATAACATTTTTCATGTATCATGCCTAAAGAAGGCATTGGGGCAGCAGGTGACCGTGATAGATGAGCTACCACCCATGGATGATGAGGGGCATTTGGTATTGCAGCCGGAGGCCATCATCAGTACCAGGGAGAGGCAGCTGCGGAGAAGGACGATCCGGGAATTCTTGGTGAGGTGGACGAATTTGCCGGATGAGGATGCCACTTGGGAGAGCAAGAAGATCTTACAACATCCATCACTTTAGTTGCTTGAGGACAAGCAACATTTTGCCGGGGGAGACTGTAGTATTCCTAATTAGCCATGGCTAATTGGAATATTCGATTTTGTTCAATTTTTGCCTTCTATAGTCATTTGTAAATAAAAAAAGTGAAAAAGGGGAAAATAACTCACTTTTAGAATAAAAAGTCACTTCCTAGTAGCACAACGTTGTGACTTAAAGGGGAGCCAAGGGGGCCAAAGGGGGACGCAAAAATGGAGCCCACGCAGACACATGGAAGAACTGCGCAGGAGGGAAGACACACGTGGCAAGAGGGGAATCACGCAGGAGGAGGTGAGCCTTGCGATTGAGAGAGGCAAAGGCTATAAAACCATTTTGATCATTCTGGTTATGAGCATTTGTGACAGTCATTTCGACTTAGAGCACATTGGCTGTTTAGCTAGTCTGCAACACTGTTTAGTGCATTGAGTGTCTCCGTTCGGAGATCTCACCCTTAGCCCTGTGGGACTTCGAGTGCTTGCTCAGGCAAGGTATTTCCATTGGCATTCCAGCAGTAGTTTCATCAACATTTCAGCAACAGTTTCATCAGCGTTTTGGAGGACTATGCAGCACTGAGAGGAGGACATAGTTCTTTCTGGCAGAAGCCTGGGTTGAGGGTTTGCAGGAGGATTTGTGCGGAGAGGTAGAGTAGGGGATCAACTCTTGCATATTGGAGAGTTTTGGAAGGAGTTTCAGGCAGTTTTCTGGAGGGTTTCATTTAGTGGCAGCGCAGAGCATAGAGGGACTCCGCAGAACCCCAAGGGGGTGATTTTCGGGGGTCCGCCATTTCAGAAAAGCTTTCTGGGTTTTCCTCGGTTTCTTGGGTAGAGTCCGATTCCAGAGTTTCATCCTTTTCTAAGAAGGGGAGCAGCCCCAAATCCTCATTCTATTTCCAGCAGCAGCAGCAGCACGGCAGTTTTCCAGCAGTTAGGACGCAGATCAGTGTGAGGCCATTCCTTTGTTATTCTGAGTGTATTTCTTCACTTGCCTTGTGCAAGTCGAGGTGCCATTCTTCTGATCACCTCTGTACTCATTCATTTACTCAGTATAATAAAATGGCTTAGCATTTCTCGCTACAATTCTTGTGTATCTGTTTATATTTCATATGTCCATTACTATTGTTGCACTACTATTATATCTCTGTTATTATATCTCTGTGATTTTCTCGGCTACTATACCACTTGTGTGTTTTTCTGGTTGAGATTTTGCTGGGGTTTGAGGAATATTCCGAGTTAGGGATATTGCAGTGGTATCAGAGCATAGATCTGGCTCAGCCTGTGGAGATAGCAATCTATGACACCAGGTGGAAAACCCTACATTTGTTACAGAGGTCAGAGATACAGGGATGTTGGGCATAGGTTGGAGAACACTTACAGAGAGGGAGACTGTGTTCCGGTGGTGGATGCAGAACAGGAGCCTGTGGTGGACGTAGGACAGAGGGAGCCTGTGGTGGACGCAGAGCAGGAGGATCCGATGGCAGATGATGACGGGAAGAGATTTGTGGATATGTTCCTCAAATCAGTGCAGGATCTGTCGAGGCAGATTGAGGTGATGGGGCAGAGATTCACGGCAGTAGAGGCTAGACAACGTGAGAGCCCACGGGTTTTCCAGGTTGGTGAGGGATCAAGTGCATCCCACCATTTGCCAAAGCAGCATGATACTACTCAGTAGGTGGCCTTGCGTGCTCTTACACGCTCTACCATGCCCACTTTCCTAGGAGCAAACACGGGGGGCAGGAGCCCAGCAGGTGGCCTCGCGTGCCCTTACACGCTCTACCATGCCCACTTTCCTAGGAGCAGAGACGGGGGGCAGGAGCCCAGCAAGAGGCAGAGCCCGGACATATGGGCAATTATTTTGCAGAGTACCAGGCCTATGGGCAGGAGTTCAGGGAAGCCCTCTCATTCAGAGATTTTGTTCAGCGCCAGTGGGATAGTAGACCCCGCAACCATCACAGAGAGTACCGACATTACCAAGATGGTGACACCCACCGTGTAGCGAGTAGATTCCACTTGCCTACATTCGATGGGTCATCAAACAATTCGGCAAAGTCTTGGGTAGAGAAGCTCGACATTTATTTCCAGCTTAACCAGATGTCGGAGACAGAGGCCATCAAGGTGGCAACATTGCATTTGGATGGTGAGGCCCAGGATTGGTGGTTTCATGGGATGGTTACACTAGGGCACTCCACAGTGACGACATATGCCGAGTTTACCAGGACACTGATGGAGCGATTTGATCGGAGGGATCCAGAGCAACATTTTGTTGAGCTGAAGAGGCTCAAACAGACAGGGAGCCTAGAGACCTACATTACAGATTTCTTGAGGGTCTCTGTGATGGCGCCAGACCTATCCATGGCACAGAGGGTCTATATGTATGTTGAGGGGTTAGCAGAGCCACTTCGGGGCTTAATCCGATCCACTAGACCAGCCACACTCCAGGACGCTATCAGCAGGACCTAGGACTTACAGGATGTCTTACCTAGGACCCGGACACCTTACCCCCAGAGACCGACTTTCCAGTCTAAGGGGAAGGATGTGAGGATTCCACCTCCAAAGGGGAATCCAGGACGAGTACAGCTTGATGATGATGCCAGGAAGGAGCTGAAGAAGAAGCGGTTATGCCTCACTTGTCAGGAGCCATGGGTACCAGGGCATAGATGTGCTGCTGGCAAGGGTCATTTTATTGAGGTCTTCTCTGAGAGTAGTGGAGAAGAGGATGACGAGGATGATGTGGAGGTAGGGGATAGCCATGCCATACAAGGACCTTTGCCACCTCCACCGCCAGCAACAGGTGGTGCATCTTTTGCACCCACCAGAGGGGCCCTTGCAGCATTGCAAGGAGTTCCCAAGTATCTAACGCTACGCGTACGAGGGATAGTACGTGGCCAGTGAGTATCAGTTTTGGTTGACAGTGGGGCGACCCACAACTTCATCGATGCACAGATGGTTGAGCGGAGAGGTATACAGACAGAGAGCTTCGATGGGTTTTCGGTCTTGGTCCCAAGAGATCAGACCATGACATGTGCTCGTTATGTTCCAAAGCTTTCAGTGACAATGGGCATCTACACATTGACTGACCACTTTTTGTGGTCGATATTCCGAACACCAACATGATACTAGGTGTTCAGTGGCTTATTACTCTAGGGAAGGTCACGACAGATTGGAAGACCCTAGAGATGGAGTGGGATGATGAGAAGACAGGGAGGCATGAGAAGATACGGGGACAACACACATATCCGCCTCAGACTGCTTCGGCTCATTGGATGGAAGCAGTCTTCCGAAAGGGAGACATAGAGTGGGCAGTAGAGCTGCGTGCATCAGAGGCAGGGACTACAGGGCAGACGGTACATCCAGAGATACAATCTATCCTTGATCAGTATGCCATAGTGTTTGGGGAGATTCCACCAGGACAGCCACCGGATTGGGGGTTTGAGCACACCATCGAACTTGAGCAGGGCATACAGGCCGTGATTACCACCCCTATAGGCACCCCAAGGCCTATCAGGATGAGATTGAGTGGGCTATCCAGGAGTTGCTGGCTCTTAGGCATATCCGACCGAGCACGAGTCCTTTTGCTTCTTCTGTGGTGTTGGTGAAGAAGAAGGACGGTACATTGAGGATGTGCATTGACTACAGGGCCCTGAACAAGAAGACCCTGAAGAACAGGTAACCCATACCCAAGATCGATGAGTTGATAGACGAGTTGAGAGGGGCACGTTTCTTTTCAAAAATTGATTTGAGATCTAGGTACCATCAGATTCGCGTGAGGGAGCAGGACATTCCCAAGACCACCTTCAGGTGTCACTATGGTCATTTTGAGTTCTTGGTGATGCCTTTTGGGCTAACCAACGCCCCAGCTACATTTCAGTCCTACATGAATCACATCTTCTGTAGTCACTTGAGGAAGTTTGTGTTGGTATTCTTCGATGATATTCTCATTTATAGCAGGACTTGGGAGGAACATCTCCAGCATATTGAGACAGTATTGCGTATCTTACAGGAGCAGCAGTTCTATGCCAAACTCTCCAAGTGTGAGTTTGGGTTGACGGAGATGTTGTATCTGGGACACATCATAGGAGTGGACGGAGTGAGTGTCCACGAGGAGAAGATCAGGGCCATCAGAGAATGGCCGGAGCCGAGAAACGTGATAGAACTTCGAGGATTCATCGACATTTGTACTTACTACCACAAGTTCGTCAAGTGTTTCTCACAGCTTGTTGCACCCCTGACAGATTTGATGAGGAAGGGGGCATTCAATTGGTCGGATACAGTGCAGAGAGCCTTTGACAGGCTCAAGGAGGTTATGAGCAGCTGCCCAGTGCTTGCGTTGCCAGATTTTACACAGCCATTTGTCTTGGAGTGTGATGCGTCGGGAGAGGGGATTGGCGCAGTATTGATTCAGTGAGGTCACCCTATAGCCTTTGAGAGCCAGAAGCTCCTTCCGCACGAGAGGTTGTATTCCATATACGACAAGGAGATGATAGCCATCATGCATACAGTGGCTAAGTACTGGCAGTATTTGGTGGGTAACAGGTTCAGGGTGAGGACTGATCACTACAGTCTCAAGTTCTTTTTGGAGCAGAAGCAGCTACAGGAGAGGCAGCAAAAGTGGATCAGTAAGATCCAAGCATATAACTTTGACATTGAGTATGTCAAGAGTAAGAACAACGTGGTAGCAGATGCCCTTTCACATAGACCGGCCACGTTGTCTCTTATGAGCTTGGATACAGACTAGAGGGCTCGACTCTTAGTAGAGTACTCCAAGGACAGGTTTGCATGTGAGGTTCTGGATGGGCAAGTGGCAGATGACAGGTACAGGGTGGTCGATGAAATCATCTATTACAGGGACCGGATCTTCTTGACTAAGGGGTCTCAGCTCAAGAAGAAGATACTCCAGGCATCACATGATTCACCATTGGCAGGACATCAAGGGTTTACCAAAACCTACAAGGCCATTATGGAGAGGTTCTCATGGAAGGGCCTCAAGGAGGACATACTCTAGCACATCCGGGAGTGCGATGTTTGCCAGAGGAACAAGGGAGAGATGAGCCATCCCGCGGGATTATTGCAACCTCTTCCCATTCCGAAGGGGAAATGGAAGAGTATTTCGATGGACTTCATCGTAGGGTTGCCCATGGTACAAGGCAAGGATTGTATCTTTGTCATCGTTCAACGACTGACGAAGTACACACACTTTTTTGCCATATCCGCACACTATACAGCAGCACAGGTGGCCAAGTTGTTCTTCAGAGAGATCTTCAGGCTACATGGTCTTCCTAAGACCATCGTCAGTGATAGGGACAGCCATTTCATGGGCGGGTTTTGGCAGGAGCTTTTCCAGTTGGTGGGGACGGAGTTGACACTGAGTACCAGTTATCACCCATAGACGGATGGGCAGACAGAGATAGTTAACAAGTGGACAAAGGGCTAATTGCTTAACTATGTCAGTGGGCAGCAGCGAACATGGTTGACGTGGCCGCATCTAGGGGAGTACTGCTACAATACTTCACATCACATGTCCATTGGTATGTCACCATTCTATGCCTTATATGGGTATCATCCTTTATCTCTTGTTGACGTGATGTTTGGTGATAGCAAGGCTCCAAGAGCCAAGATTTGGATCCAAGACAGTTAGGATATTCTCCGAGCTCTCAAGGATAACATGGCTACAGCACAGAACCAGCAGAAGTCATATGCTGATAGGGGTCCACTGGAGAGACAGTTCGAGGTAGGGGACATGGTCTACCTACGATTACAGCCATACTGACAGTCGTCACTAAAGCAAAAGGGGGTTGAGAAGCTCAAGCCCCGCTTTTATGGGTTGTACAGGGTGATACGCAGGGTTGGACAGGTTGCACATGAGTTGGAGCTGCCCCAAGGCAGCAAGATTCATAACGTTTTTCATGTATCATGCCTGAAAAAGGCATTGGGGCAGCAGGTGACAGTGACAGATGAGCTACCAACCATGGATGACGAGGGGCATTTGGTATTGCAGCCAGAGGCTATCATTGATACCAGGGAGAGGCAGCTGCGAAGCAGGATGGTCCGAGAATTCTTGGTGAGGTGGAAGAATTTGTCGGATGAGGATGCCACTTGGGAGAGTGAGAAGATCTTGCAGCATCCATCACTTCAGTTGCCTGAGGACAAGCAACATTTTGTCGGGGGAGACTGTAATATTCCTAATTAGCCATGGATAATTGGAATATTCGATTTTGTTCAATTTTTGCCTTCTATAGTTATTTGTAAATAAAAAAAAGTAAGGATGGGGGACATAACTCACTTTTAGAATAAAAAGTCACTTCCTAGTAGCACAACTGATCCAGGTGGATATTGGTGGCCAACTGCCAAGTCCACCTGGGCCCCCACCATTGTCTTTCTCAGCATTTTCAGTTTCCTTAATTGTAGCACAACTTACTATTTTTAGCAGTTTTTCGGGTCCTGAACTTCCGGAGCCGTTTTGAGGCCCCAAACGACATTTTTTGGGGAATCCGGGAGCAACATGGGTCCATGGACCAATGTTGCCCGTTCCAACAATGATAGTGCTCAAATAGATTTCTAATGAGCTATTGTACGCGTTAAACGGAGATCGTATGCCAAAGTTACGACCCCGGGAAATTGATGTACCAATTTACCCAAAACGGGGCCCACAATTTGGCGTTTCATCTTCTAAGGGTCGGTTTTGGAATGTGAAGGGTTTTTCAATTGTTTCTCAATAATAAATA
>APFE030299755.1:0-23858 GCA_000404065.3 Pinus taeda
GCCACTATAGATGAGAATGTCATCGAAGAAGACAAGGACAAATCTTCTGAGATATGGTTTGAGGATGTGATTCATAAGACTCTGAAAAGTAGAAGGGGCATTACAGAGACCAAATGGCATGACGAGGAACTCATAATGGCCTTCATGAGTTCTGAAAGTCGTCTTGGGAATGTCGACTTCATGCGAATTTGGTGGTAGCCGGAGCGAAGATCCAACTTGGTGAAGAATTGAGCCCCATTGAGTTCGTCCAGCAAATCGTCAACCACCGGAATGGGAAATTTATCTTTGACTGTTAACTTTTTGAGGGCCCTGAAGTCGGGACACATCTGCCACTCCCCATCTTTCTTGAGGACCATGACCACTGGGGATGAATAAGGACTAATGCTGGGACGAATGACACCTGCTTCCAACAATTCCTTAATGATCTTTTCTATTTCATTCTTTTGAGTGAACGGGTATCTGTATGGCCGCACATTTGGGGGTTGAGCCCCTGGAACCAAGGTGATGCTATGATCATGTTTCCCTCGCGAGGGTGGAAGCTCATGAGGCTTGTCAAAGACCGTTCGATGGGTATTTAAAAGCTGTTGCATCTCAGGATGAATTGGCAGAGGTTGGGTTTCGACTACCTGGATTGCATTAAATTGTGCTACTACTCCATGATGGCCCTTTTTTAACAATTTTTCCATCCGATGCGAGCTGATGATAGAAGGTGCTCCCGCTTGGAGGCCACGGAGGGTATATGTGGAGTTGTTCTGCTTAAAACTGATATATAACTCCTGGAAATCCATTGTGATTGGTCCAAGAGTGCGGAGCCATTCAGCACCTAGGACAATGTCGCATCCTCCCATGTGTATGGCAAACATGTGGGTTTTCAACTGATAATCCCCCATTTGAAGTTTGACATTTTCACAACGGCCTTCACATTTCATTGTGCCCCCATCTGCAATTTGGACCTGGAAGTTAGAGACTGCCGTACAAAACAATGTGCTGCTTCTGCGATTTTTTGATGGATGAAATTATGGGTACTTCCACTATCAATCAAGACTATTACTGTGCGATGTTTAAGAAAACCCCTGATTTTGAGAGTTTGAGGGGAAGAGATTCCTGCCAACGCATTGAGCGAAATAACTAGGTCGTCAGATACAATCTCCTTTTGGTTGTCTTCTTCTATCGCCTCCTATTCCTCAAGAGGTGGATCTTCTCAGTGGAGCTGTAGTCAGTGGCATCAATTTGAAAAAACTTGGGCTCCTTACATTTATGGCCAGGGGAATATTTTTCATCACAGTAGTAACATAGTCCTTGCTTCCTTCTCTCAGCCATTTCCTGAGGTGATACCTTTTGGACCTTAAGTGTCTGAGTCGTGGTATGAGCTTGTGGGGGACGGCCTTTAGTGGGGAAATTGGTGCGGCTGTATTGGGCTGTTATGGCACGTTCCACCTTACAGGCTACCTGGCAAGCTTCCGACCATGTGGGAGGGTGATGGAGTAGAACTTGAGCTTTGATGGCTTCTTTAAGACCACTAATAAAACATTCCGTGTAGAACTCATCGGAGAGATAGTGAGTGCGGAAGGCTAAGGCTTCAAAGGCAGTGATATATTCATCCACTGTACCCGTCTGTCGGAGCTTAGTGAGACTGCCCAAAAAGGAGTCTCCCTGGTCAAAGCGATCTCGAAGAGCTTTGGTAAATTGGACCCAACTCGAAAAAGGTGCATGGCGACGCTGATGCCATAACGCCCATTGCCATCGTTGACTGTCCAAGTACATGGTCGCCACTCTAATCTTAGTCCACTCATCGTCAAGACGATGTAATTCAAAATACTGCTCCATTTGTGCTAGCCATGCGGACGGGTTAGAACCGTCAAATTTCTGCATATCCAACTTGGGAGGTCGCTGACTGAGTGGGAGATTTCTGTTGGGTGGTGGATGGGTGCGCCATGCGTGAGGAGAGTGGCTAGACTCACCCTCATGGTCATTATAAAGGTCCTCGAGAGCTGGCTCCTTGCCCTTATCGAGTGCTTGCAATATTTTGTCAAACTTAGTGTTGAGCTCGTTCAGATTTGTTTCCAGTTTGTCTAGTCTTTCATTGGCCATTGCTTGAGCTCTAGTTGCTACCATACACCAACTTGCTGAAAAATTGGGATCGCAAATTTTTTTTTGTGTGCAGAAATTGAATGGTACCACCGTGCTCAGCTCATTGTCCTGATGCTGATGGGCTAGATCACAAATAAGTGCTTCGGAAGATCGACCGTACCCTTAGCCGTACAACCCGACTACCCTATCGTACGGGTGAGTAATCTCTCTGAGTGCTGTTCTCGGTGTACTGTAGCCACAAGACGGCCGAAATTTTATCGATGGCGAGGCTTCAAGGTAGCTATGGGGCTTCCTATATACCCAGAGGGTACGTGGAAGACAGTCCGTGCGCGGTTCTGTCTAATGCGCTACTACTCGAAGGGACCCACAGGGGGTACAAGGGAGTCCAACAGACGTGACCACCTCTTGTATTTCCTGCGTGCATGCCTCCCCAAATCCGCAGGTTTATGCGCTCAACGACAGATCCCGTGGTTTAAAGACGCCGGAACACGTCTCTAGCCAAAAAAAAATTTCGCTAAAATTTGGAGATCCCACTGAGCCCTGGAAAGTGCTCTGATACCACTTGTTATGCCACTTAACCTGCAAAGCAATACCGAACCGATAATATGCGAGAAAAATACTGAGAACGAAGAAAATATACCCAGAACAAAGAATAGCAAAGATTTTATTACTCAGAGAGAAATGTTCACAGGCCTCTTCGAGGGGGCAACCTCCAATAGAGCAGAGCTCGATTACAAAACAAGACACGATGCTCCTCGCAGGGAGTCTCTATCCTTTATATATGACTCAGACATGTAATACCACGAGCCAATACCGTGGGTTTTATTAATACCATCTATCTAATACTACCTTTATTTAATACTACCGCCCATTTACAACTAATTGTGGTCCCATTTGCAACTAACTGGGTTAACCACTTACAAATATTAATATGGGCTTTATTGACTCTTGATTATGACGTGATTCCATGACATGGATAAGGGGGTTAGGGTGGGACCCTAACATTTTCCCGGCTGGAAAAATCATGAACACAAAAATAACCCTCGAGCATATTTAACCATTTATCGACGACATCTATGTTTATCTAACCCTCGAATATGGGGATTTCAAAATTAACTTGTACCTTAAACGCTGTGGTGTTCCCAAAGTCGCTATTGGAAGTCAATGCATCGCCCCTGGGTAGCCGTTGAAGGATCTGGAAAAAGTTGTCCATCATCGTGTTCCTTTGTCGCTCAAGGGCTTCTTCAAGCAAGATTTTGATAGGATCTCTTGCCCCCTCGTCTTTCTTTTCATCCGCCATGGGAAGCCATCGTGATTTGTGAGGCTGGTCTTACAAAGGTTCAACTAGTTCAAGCCCTAACTCCTTATATCCCGACCTCGTTGGGGACATGCAAAGAAAAACAGAGAAAAAAAGCAGACTGCTCTGATACCACTGATCCAGATTTAAACAGGAACGCAAAAAATTACAGAGATAACCATAAACACAAAGATGTAGCGGAAATATTACTTCATTTCATTAATGTAAAATACTGAAATATGCTTACAAACAAGAATGGAACTAAACCAACTAGGGCGATGGTAGCTTATCTATGAGAAGAGATGTGGTGGCTACATGCCTCTAAACTACCTTACAATGAGGCTCAAGGGCCTTTTTATTATTGAACAATAAGAGAAAACCCTAAACAACCAAACCATATCCCGAGGAGATGCAACAACAAAAGTTTATGGGCCCCATTGGGGTGAGTTGGACAAAAAACTTCCCGGGTCGTGACTTGGTCATATTATCTCCGCTTCACGTGCATGATAGCCCGTCGGAAAGATATCTCTAAGGACTATGACGGAAAAGACGATTTTAGATAACAAATCGTTGGCGGTAGATTTCCCAAAAAATGTCATTTAGGGCCTCAAAATGGATCCAAAAGTTTAGGACCCAAAAAACTACTAAAAATAGTAAACTATGCTACAATTAAGGAAATTGAAAAACTGAAAGAAGCAATGTTGGGGGTCCAAGTGGAATTGGTGGGTGGCCACCAATATCCACCTGGATCATAGTCATTACCATGATTGGTAGAAGGGAGGCCAAACATATAGTCCATGGAGATGGATTCCCACAGCTGGCTAGGAGAAGGCAGAGGAGTGTACAGGCCCTCCTTCTTGATGGTTGACTTGGCGATGGCGTAGGCAGTGCCGGATCTAATATATTTCCGAACATCTAGTTAGATTTTAAGCCAATAAACGTATTTTTGTAGTACAACCACAATTTTCTCCACACCAAAGTGTCCTGCGACTCGACTGTAGTGTGCCTCTAAAATCAGCTTGGCACATTCACTTGAAGGAACACAAAGCTAGCCCAGGTAGCATAATAATGCTTCCTAGAGGTGGAAATCTGGAACTTACTTGGAAACTACTAGCATTTGGTATGTCGAGGCGAATTTTGGATCATTTCTGTATAGCTATGTTCATCTAGAGGTCTCGTGACCACAAGAGTTGAGGACAGTAGTCAGTGTGGAAATTGGGGGCCGACTAAGGCAGGTTGCAACATGATTGATGCTACCCTTTTTTATTTAATGTTCAAGTGGAATTGTTGCAGATATGTAGATCACCTATGATGGCGATCATTCTGCAACTTCCCTTGTGTCTGTATAAAATGAAGAGGTCAGTGATCAGTGTGGATGACGTCTGCTTCCCTAGAATGTAGTGCTTCCATTATCGACAAGCTTGCACGATAGAATACATATCTTTATCATAGGGGGGTACTTTTGAATTGTATCAGAAAGTGTCTCACGATGATAGGCCACTCGATGCCCGTGCTGGGCGAGGACTGTAACAATAGCATATTCTGATGTGCCTGTCTTGATTTCAAATGGCTTCTGCAGGTTTGGCAGTGTGTGTACTGGTACAGAGCAGAAGCGGTGCTTCAACTCAACGAACGCCTTCTATTGGGATTCGGACCAGGAAAACTTTTCTTTCGCCTAGCCCTTAGTAATTTGACTCTAAAGCCAACTGATATGGGAGAATACCAACATGAACCTATGATAGAAATTTGTAAGGCTCAAAAAGCGACAAAGCTACATTAGATTGGTAGGGGATGCCCAGCCCTGAATGACTTGGATCTTGGTCGGGTCCACATGCATGCCATGCTCATCTATGATGTAACCCAAGTATTGGACCTGACTCATGCCAAAGGTGCATTTCTCCATGTTGGCACACAGTTTGTGTTGCTAAAGGGTTTGAAGGACCTTCCAAATGTGTTGTAAGTGTTCTTCCCAACTCTTGCTGAAGATGAGGATATCGTCTAGATAAGCCACCACAGACGAGTTGGAGAAGGGACAAAAGATGTCATCCATTAGCCTCATAAAATTAGCAAGGTCATTTTTCAACCTGAAGAGCATAACCAACCATTCAAAAAGGCCTTCCTTGGATTTAAAGATAGTTTTCCATACCTTTATGAACTCTATTTGAACCTGGTGATAACCAGACTTCAAATCAATCTAGCTAAAATACTTGGCCCCCCTTGATTTGGTCTAGCTGGTCATCAATCAGTGGGATTGGATACCTGTTAATTACAATGATTTTGTTTAGTGCCCAATAATCAATCCGAGGAACTTGGTCAGATGTTCCCTTTCTGCAACAACTCTTGGATTTTCCACTTGATCTCTTCATTTTCCAGAATGGAGCAGTGATATATCGGCTTGTTGGGTAGAGGTGCTCCGGGATTTAGATCGAATGAATGCTTGACCTAACAATGCAAGGGTACCCCTGTGGGTGAGGAGAAGATGTCCCTGTATTCTTCCACGACTGTATCCAACTGCTTCTACTACTTGGAGGAACCCTTCCCGGGGGCCATGTTTGTGGTTATGACCTTCCCCTTACTTTGAGAGAGAATCATAAACAAAACAAATTTCCCAGTCTAGGAGATGACCTTACTGCATTTCTTAGCAGAGATCAAAGAGATGACAGTAGGTGGGGCTACCTCCGGTATCTTGTATAACTTAGTACCCAAAGAAATAATAACAGATCGAGGTCTAGATTCATATACAACATGTCATTTGCATAAATATAGTTGTACTAATAATACATCACAAACTTCAAGAGGAGCAACACCACAGGGTACGTCATCCCTGAAGGGCTTGATGTTGTAGGTAAGGTGACACTACTGGCTAACACGGAGATATCGTCCTTGGTGAATCCACCTGATCGTATATGGTTGTGGATTTGTTGTAGTCAGTGGGCCTAACCGCTTCACGAGATTTGCTGAAATGAGGTTATTTTCGCTCCCACTATCAATAATGAACTACATCAGAGAGCCCTTCACCCACATCTGTGAGTGGAATAGGCACTCCCCCTCTTCTAGATCTTCAAGGTCACTCTTATGGATCTTAGTGGTTGCCACAGTGGCACTGGGCTCTGCGCCAATACTCTGCTTCCCTTTGTCATTCCCCTTGTCGATTTCTAACTGAGAGTTGGAACATGCATCGGACTCAGAAGCCTTCAACTCGGCCACCAGTCATTGCTTGGCCTGACACTCACTTATGTTATGAGTTGATCTCTTATGGAACTCACACCACTTTCTCATGTCCTTCTTTGTATTCATGGTGTTGTTCTTTGCTTGCGGCTTCAGCGGGTTATCATGGGTCGTCACGCCTTGGATTTAACCTTTGCTCTATGGTTTCGGGGCACCTTTCCCTTGATTCAGATTCATATACCCAAAGTCTCGCTTTTTCTATTTAAGCTTTTGCTTGATCTTGACAGCATATCTGTACGTCGTGCTGAGTGAGGAGATGTCCAGGAACTCCATCTCATCTTGGATGTACCTGTGTAGGAAGCTGCAGTACTTGAGTACCAAATGTTTCTCAAAATCCTTGATACCAAACTTTGTACGAAGGGTATGAAAAACATTGGTAAACTGTGACACGTCATGGTCCCTTCCTTGTCATAGTGTGGTCCACTTTACGTATTTGTCCTCATAGCTCCTGACAGGGTAGTGTTACTCCTTGATGACATCCCGGAACAAATCCCAAGTGGGTGTGGTCGAAAATAGTGAGGATGTACTTTCATCCTTTTACTCACAGTAGGTTTCCCACCAGTCATTGACATGGGGGCGACTTTGAGAAGAGTAAATGCAATATTTTCCTTGCTGGAAAAATCATGAACATAAAAATATCCTTCTAGCAGATTTAACCATTTATCTACAACGTTTGCATCTACCTAACCCTCAAATATGGGAATGTCAAATTTAACTTGTATCTTAAAATGTGTGGCGACTCTGGAAGTAGATGCGTCGCCCTTGGGTAATCGTTGACGGATTTGGGCAAAGTTGTCCATCATCGCATTCCTTTGTTGCTCAAGGGTTTCTTCAAGCAAGAGTTTGAAAGAATCTCCTATCCCCTCATCTTTATTTTCTTCTCCCATGGGAGGTCGTTGGGATTTTCAAGGTTGGTCTTGCAAAGGTTCGACTAGTTCAAGCCATAACTCCTTATATCCCAACCTCGTTAGGGACATGAAAAGAAAAACGAAGAAAGAGTAGACCACTCTGATACCACTGATATGAATTTAAATAGGAATGAAACAAATTATATATATAACCATAAATACAAAGATGCAATAGAAATAACACTTCATTTCATTAATATTAAATATTGAAATATGCTTACAAACAGAATGGAAATAAGACTAGCTCAAGCGATGGTAGCTTATCTCTGAGAAGAGATGTGGCAGCTACACGTCTTTGAACTATGTTATAATGAGGCTCAAGGGCCTAATTTTTATTGGAAAACATGATGAAACCCTAAACAAACAAAACCTTAACCCCATGAGATGTAACGCCAACAGTCTACGGGCTCCATTGGGGTTAGTTGCGCAACCAACTTCCCGGGGTCATAACTTGGTCATATTATCTCCATTTGGCGCGTATGATACCTTATTGGAAAGGTCTCTCTGAATACTTCAAGATTTGCCGCAGGTCCCTACGTTTGGCTATGAGCCTGCAACGGACCTCAAGAAAACCCCGTTTAGGGGGTTACAACTGCTCCGGAAGTTCAAGACCCGAAAAACAGCTAAAAATAGTAAATGTTGAAATAAAGAAGGAAACAAATGAGATTGACTGGAGTTCTAGGTGGGATAGGTGGGTGGCCACCAATATCCACCTGGAGCACTCCATCAAAGAAGGATATAAGGAGTGAATCCCCCAGATCCTTGAATGAAACACATCGGTGTGATAGTTTAGGGGCCGATGGGCCAATCTCATTAAAGAAAGCGACAATCTTGTAGGCAAGTGGCCAAGATATTAAGAGATTCATTTTCAAATATGTAGGCATTACTAGAGTGTAAAATTCCCCATAAGACATATAGAGGGAGGATCAGGTATGCTTTCAGTTGTGAAGACCAAAATCAAAGACAAGAGAATATAGAGGATCTATCTGCCTGTATGTCGATTTTGAGGAGGATACCAACTTCCTCCCAAACGGCAATGGCAAAGGGACATAACAAAAACAAGTGAAGGCCATCTTCTACAACACGAACACAATGGATGCAATAGCTTGGCCTTGGTAACCTCTCTACAACTTCCTTAAATGAAATTTTATGTAATGTAAGAATAGTTGGCGAATATCACTTAAGGTAATGCAAGAATAGTTTCACAAACAAAATTTATTAATTTTAAAGTTTGCCCAATTTTATTCCTAGGCTTATTTATTTAATAAAATTTGCAAATTTCAAAGCCAACACGAACTATTAATTTCACCAAATTATTTTAAATTTCTATTGAAATTCATTTAAGTTTGTTATGAAATCACAAGAAGTTCTAAGAGGTTAGTAATTATAAAAAAATAAAACTCTAAATGCTAAAACCTACTGGTAGGTTACCTGCAGTGATAAAATGTTGTGTTTGAATGTCAAACTTTGACAATGAGAAAGACTAATATAGGTTAAGTTAGCTTTGAGAGGAGTTTTTGAATGTCAAACTTGACAACTAGAGAGAGACTAATACATGTTAATTTAGCTTTGGAAAAAGTTTTGTTGTTAATTTATATCATACACACTTAAATGATATAAATTTATATATTTACAAATGACTATAATAAAAATGTAATATTCCAATAAAATATAAAAGTTAAATATATACAAGAAACGTATATAAATTAAAAAAATATTTTAATCTTTAAATAAGAATAGATTCCAATAACTACCACTATAACCTCTAAATGAACCAACACACTTCTCATAGCTAAACTCGAGGGATTTGAACTTGGAACTTGTTTTAACATAATACTACATTTTCATGGCCATAGCCAATTGAGGAAGACTAATTGTATAATATTTAACTTGGAACTTCTTCAAACATTACACTTAGCTCAAGATGGCTACGTGTAATATCTTTTTTTTAACATAAAGGAATAATATCTTTAACTTGGAACTTCTTTAAACATAACACTTAGCTCGAGAGGGCTAAGTGTAATATCTTTTTTATTTTAACATAAAGGAATCAACATTTGGGTTAGTCTGGTATTCACTTAACAATGGGTAGATTCTTCTACCACTGTATTGTTGGGGGCCTATGGGTTGTCCTCCTCTCTGTAGACAGGGCCACGACAGGGGGTTTGAGCCTTGGACCTCTAATTTTGTACAATTTCTCATCTCTTCGATCACCTCAACGAATACACCTGAAGGGATCACATTCAACTGACTCTTATTAACAGGGTCTAACCCTTAGGGCATTCACAAGGATTAACCTCGTGACCTCCCATTATTGATGTGCTTTATTTAGAACTCAACCACTTGAACTAACCCTCTAGGCCATATTTTCGAATATATATATAATATATACATACATACATACATACTAGAAATATAACATACATATATTATTATTTTATTTATATCATAAACCTACAAATTATATATTTATATAATTAAGAGTTATATTAGAAGTGTAACATTTCAATAATATATAATAAAAAAATCAACATAGAACATATGCATTTCAAAGCATATAGAAAATTAAACATAGAACATATATAAAATTATACATAACCTCTAACCACTTTGGGATTGGAAGTTAGCCCTTCCAACCTAGAGAGGGATCTCTCTTTGATTATACTACTCAAAATCTGTACAACAATAGGTCATTCATATGCTCAATGGCCAAATTTAATGTAAAAACAATGATAGATCTGGTTTGGGATCAAGGGAAAGACCGTTGAGCATGGTTTCCTATTAGAAACTAACTCAAGACCTTCAGAGCTTGGTGAAAAAGAGTAATTGCCTTCAAAGGTCGACAATCAACAATTGCTAGACATCAATTCATTCATAGCATAGAAAGATGAAGAGGAGTACATTTAGAGTTTAAAACATAGCACCAATATGAGTAATTATGTATAAAATCATCATTTGAAAGGCAAGTATTTGAATATGAGATATAGAGCATTGTCATGTGAATTTTACATCTACATTGCAATTCAGATAAGAAGATACACATATAATGATAAACAAATAAGGAAATACAAAACTGAGATACTAACCACAATTGCTAAAGAGGAATCTTTGAAATAAAAACCCTTGTACTTCTAGTCCAAGAGATCTTTCATTAATTTCCAATGTACACAATTACAATAAAGTTTTTTCTCTCGAAGTCCAACCCTGATCTATTACAATTCCTCTAATTTATACAAACATTACATAAGTTTTGAGATCCACAATTTCTGGAAAGTTCTTAATACAAAATCCTAAAAGTATATACATATCCTACCAAGATCCAAAAGAAATGGATTTTGAAACCTCCTCATCCATATCTAGTTTGTTTTCAAGTCGAATTAATGAGGTATGTCTCAAACTGAAAGTTGATTGGACATTTTTCTAAAAATAGAAAGAATTAAATCTGATGAATTTATGAAAAATAAGCTTCACATATCCATTCAAATATCTCAAACCGTGATAGTTGTTTAAAGCATGAAATACTTTTTTGTAAATGAGAATGTTACTAACAAAAACCTCTTTTGGGTTTTTTAAATTCATCACCACCTTCTCTAAATCGCACCCAAAGTTAATGACTAAAAAAAGAAATAATTAAATATTTAAATCTGAGAAAAAATGGGCGCAAGGATTCATTTGAATAATCCAAACCATGACACCTGTGTAAAAAGAGAGAGAGGTTTTTGTTAATGGGTTTGTTCTCCACAAAAACCTTTTTTTTTCAACAATTAGTTTCTAAATGTTGGAAAACCGTTTTCGAATTCGATGGCTAAAGCAAAAAAAAACTCAGTAAAGCTGAGTGTTGTCATTTGATTTGTCAGCGCCACCATTTTAATGCTTTTGAATCAACACTGAAAAATTACCTATTAGTGTGCTTGAATTTTTGGTGGAATATTTCAAATAATTTCTCCAAGCTATTACCCTTGAAGTATTTATCTCAACACTAAACTATGATAACAATCGACTTTAATGGATACATTGTCACCTTGAGAGGCAACAAGAACCTTCGTAGGCCAAGTTCCTGATCAATTGGGCTGATCCCAAGCTCCAAAACTAACTTTTAATTTGTAACTATTCTTTTCTAGATTTGCAAATTTCACATTCATGCTTACCACTAACAATTGAAACCAATCAATTTCTCATTGCTAAAAACAAGCTTTCAACTACAAGCAAATCCACACTTAAACTATGCTGCAACCTAAAACAATTGTAAAAACTGAAACTGAAAATATTGCAACTAACCAAGTTGAAACGTATGTTGAATGGATGCTCAAAATGTGAGCTTATTTTACATACAACTTCCTACTCTACTCCAACCAATTTGCTGCAAGGTCAAGTAATCTCATATCTCCAATGTAACCATGAAATCAAATGGCTACTTGTTCAAATTCTACTCACACTTTTCTTAAGAAGAAAGGAAAAATAAAAAAATTACAACTTAAACTGAAATCTGAATTTAATTTCAAAACTCATCGATTTTGACGAACTAAAACCACCTACTGCTTTCAGACATGCCACCGAATTCTCTTTCTCTAATATTTCTAACAAGAATGCAAAGGGATCTTGAAGAACATGGATATACTTAAAATATCAATATGCACAATATCTATATTCTATTCATTAAAATAAGATTACATATATACATAGTGTTGTCTCAAGATAGAGAGACTATTTTGGACATACAATCTGTTGGTTGAGGAAATCTCTCAACCACACACCAAACTAGGAACAAGTAGAGATAGCCAACTCCTATAGAATAGGAAGTGACTCCTTACATAGAATAACAACTAGAGACAAGTAGAAATTAGATATTCCAACACTCCCCCTTAATGAGTACTTGTCTCGATATCAGTTTGCAAAGTCTACATCTGGTCCAATCTGGTAATCACACCTTGTACTTTGTTCATTCAATTGTAGGTATCCATATAAAGGAACAACCATCTACCAGAATGCATGGGTTTCCAACAACTACAACCGCCAGTCTACTAAGAAGTCCTTCACATACATGGTTCATCCAACTTTTAATGAACTTTCTTTGACTTGGTCCATTAGACTATGAGATATGTTACATCTCTCAATTCCCCCATTAATCGAAGACTCAATTCTCCGATTACATATCAAGCTTAGATACGAGTACACCTACCACCCTCGTACCTACCCAGTGGTTGATTCCACAATTGATGTCACTAGGGAACACATAACAAAGGGGTATGCATGCCTCTCCAGGTCTTATAGTCATATGCCCTTTTAATATACTCCAAGCTTAAGAAGATACTAGGTACATAAAACATCTTTAGGGACCACAAATGTCCAAAAAACAAAAATATGAAATGTAGATTTGCAATGATTACAATGTGTGACTCACACTTTATCACAATCATGAGTCTATTCTACAAACTCAAACAAACTACTCAAGAAAATTTGATTATACATCATCCTTTAATCACTTATGTTGAATATACCACACCATTCATACGCTAGATTTCTTTTTCATTTGAATATTTCCATCATAGACTTTTTACTTTTGATTCTTGGATATACTGGTCTTAGATCTCTGTGATTTACCTGTCATCAGTTAAAGTAGCAAATTCTAACAACATGAGTGCATATTAAAGTCGCTAATTTCAATATGTATATAAACTTCCAAGAGACATTCTCCTTCAAAATAAAATGGAACAAAAGCACAAGCCATGCCTAAAATTGACTATGTATTAATACAAAATCATGAACACATAATATGCGTGAAAAAATGTCTTTTCCTAATTTTTCCTGCAAAAGTATCGCGTAGCCAAAAACAAATTGAGGATGCCCACTAGGAAGCTTGTGGAAGAACCCTATCACGTACTACAGCACCAACATTGCCGAGGGGCACAACGTTGAGGAAAGTAGAATTCCTCGTCGACGACTCTCTACTTCTTCGTCTGCCAGCAGGGCAGCAGCTTGCTGCATAGATTCTGAAAGCTGAACCAAATTCTCCATGGCTTCCTTTGAATTCAACGAATTTTCCACTTTGACGGATCTGCAGCTGATCAACGATGCATTCTGTTAGGCCCCTATACTGCTAGTGTAACCCCTTATTGTTATTAGTACAACCCACTTATTATATTGATGTACCCATGTAGTTCCAATATTGTTACTATTGTGCCCTTACATTATTATTGTTATCTAGGCTCTGATTATGTTATGACCCCTTAGACTCCTATATATAGAAAGGAGGTCTTTTCATTTGTATCATCCAAGAATTGTTCATTTATGTAATGTAAAGGAGGTTTCCCCCTCGAAGAGGTTGAATTCTAAGGCGTTGATCTATCTTTTCTATCTTATCTTGAGTTGGTTTCATAACATTTGGTATCAGAGACTTGGATTCTAGGGGTTTGCTGCTCCAAATAGGTCATCGTGGAATTTTCGCTAAAACTTTTTTTCTGCGACGTTTCAGAAGTTGAAAACAAAACCCATTTGAGAAGACATCGCGCTAAAGCTCGGGTCTAAATTTCAGAGCATTTTGCGCTATATTTGGGGAGATATGATCTACGGAAGTTGGTCTTTTTGCAGACTCCTGAATTACATTCCAAACAAGTGACCTGGGGAAAATCATCATAACTTTTTCTCTAAGCATTGGATTGAAATTTCGTAAAAAGGTGCAGAAAGAGGACGGACTGTAGTTTCTTCTATATATTTTTCAGAGCCAGAGGTCGAAATAGTGACTCGTGGAACGTCGTACAAGTTCGCTCTACTGAACTAGTATATAATCTGGTCATCTTGGGAGATTGTGGATAACGTTTTCTTGGAGAATCCAATTTGGATCAGACTGGTGGCATTAGAAAGAGGACGTAGAGGGCTACTATAAATCATAATTTTAGAACTTAAAGATCTGAAAGTGCAGAGTTACAGTCGTTTCAAGATCGAGCTCCTAAAATCAAGAAAAAGCAAGATGAGGAAGTTTGATGGCAAGGATCCGGTAAATTGGATACTTCAGATGGAGCAATATTTTCATCTACATGGTGTACCACTATTACAAAAGGTATGTATTGGATCTTCATATTTAGAACCAGATCAATTTTTATGGTATGAAGGGCTTTTTTCTCGTAAACAACTTGTTACGTGGGCAATTTTCACAGAGGAAATGATATCACATTATGAGGACACAAAGAGCAAAAACTTCTTTAGAGAAACACCACAACAATTGGAAAGAGTAAAAGGGCTTTGTGACATAGTGGAAAGCAAAATTATGGAAACCAGGAAGCATACCCCTCACAAATATAAATATGGAAGTGTTGTTTCTCCTAGCCTTCCACAACCTACAAGGGTTACACCACAACAATTGGAAGAAAAAAGAGAAAAAGGCTTTGTTACAATTGTGATAGCAAATGCACTAAAGGTCATAAGTGTGTTGAGAAGAAATTATTTTACATAGAATATGAAGAGGATCAAGAAAAGGATCAAGAAACATCAAAAGAAGAGGATATATGCCAGGACCCCACCCCAGAGAAAGAAGAAATGGATCAGACCATATCTTGTAAAGCATTGGCAAGAATTACCACTCCTCAAACTCTCAAGATAGAAGGACATACCAAGAAGAAAAAGGTGCAAGAATTGAAAGATCACATCAAGAAAGAAGAAATGAATCCAACCATATCTTGTAATTCATTGGTCGAAATTACCACTCCTCAAACTATCAAGATAGAAGGACATATCAAGAATAAAAATGTTCAAGAAGTGAAACATCACATCGAGCATCAAGAAATGAGTCCGACCATATCTTGTAAAAGATTGGAAGAAATTACCACTCCCCAAACTCTAGAGATAGAAGGACATATCAAGAAGAAAAAGGTTCAAGCAGTGAAGGATCACATCGAGCATCAACAACAAGTTCTCCAACTTTTAAAGGATAATGTCACTTCAGTGCAAAATCAAATGAAACAACAGGTAGATCAACATCATAGTGAAAAATGTTTTGATGTAGGTGATTGGGTATTTTTACTGCTACATCTCAAGCAAGCTATTTATGAGAAGGAAATGTTGGCAATACTACATGCACTAAAAAAATGGCGACCTTACCAAATGGGAAGACTCTTCAAGGATGAGGATGTGGAATCATTGTTTTGTGCTATTTCTATTATCCAACCAGATTGGATAAAAGCAAGGGATGAATCGAAGAAGGATGAAGAAGTATGGCCACTTATTCAAAAGTTGCAAAAGATCCCAATTCAAACAATATTGCCAGAAATTGAAGAGGAAGGAAAAATCATATTGGAACCTAGAGCAGTGACAGAAACAAGAACCCGACAGCTACGAAATCAATCAATTTCAGAGTATCTCATCAAGTGGAAGAACTTACCCGCTGAAGATTCCACATCGAAGGACAAGAAGTTTATAAAGAAGCATCAAGAACTACTCAAGCGTTGAGGACAACACTTTTTGAAGGAGAGGGGCATGTTAGGCCCCTATACTACTAGTGTAACCCCTTATTGTTATAGTACAACCCCCTTAATATACTGTTGTGCTCATGTAGTCCTCATATTGTTATTATTGTGCCCTTACATTATTATTGTTATGTTAGCTCTGATTATATTATGACCCCTTAGACTCCTATATATAAAAAGGAGGTCTTGACATTTGTATTATCCAAGAATTGTTCGTTTGTGTAATTTAAAGGAGGTTGCCCCCACGAAGAGGGTTATTTTCAAGGCATTTATCTATATTTTCTATATTTTTGTGAACTGGTTTCATAACACACTTGAAGATCGACATGGACACTATACATTAGTGTATTTCCAGTTCAAACTTACCCAAGAAGACCATGAGCATGTTAGCAGACTAGTTGGATGAAGGGGCCGAACTAATGCACTGGTTGCCATAGAGGCAATATTTCACTTCAGCAAGATGTCACCATGAGGTGCATGCACACCATCACGAATGACCAAGCTTGGCATCAACTCACCACCTTCAACATCACAAGCATGTCAAAGAGTTGGTCTCATCACACCAGACCAATTGTCAATGATGTCTTGCAAGACTTGCTTAAGCCATGTTGTCTCACATGAGTACATGTGCATTGTAATGTTGAGTCATGTCAAGTGTAAGTCAAGTGTTAATGGTTGGATGTAATAGTCATAGAGTAGGTGAAGAGTCATGAGGGTAGTTGAACTGTCACAAAGGGGAATGTCAAGGGTCACCCCACCCTTTTCTATAAATAGTCCCTCATAACTCATTGTATGGCCTTTTGGTCAGCCAAGCTTCTACTAAGACTATCTTGAAGAAGGTTTGGAAAATATTGTAACGCGCCTTGGCTTCTCCAATGCACGGAGATAATACATCTCTTTGGAGGAGAAGGTGGATGTGGTTGTAACATTCCACTATTGGGGCTAGTAGGTTTACATGGATGTATTGTATGATTGAGACTTACACTTCTTTATATAATAAGAACCAACACATCTTCATGCATATGTTGTTATTATAGTTGGACTACTCCGGTTTCCTTAATGATATATGTTATTTAACTTACTGGTCCGGATTTAAACAAGAATGCAACAAATTACAAAGATAACCATAAATATAGAGATGCGACAGAAATAATACTTCATTTCATTAATGTAAAATACTAAAATATGCTTGCAAATAGAAATGGAAATAAACAAGCTCGGGCGATGGTAGCTTATCTCTAAGGAGAGATGTGGTGACTACATGCCTCTGAGTTATCTTACAATGAGGTTGGAAGGCATATTTATTGTTAAGAAATAATGGAAAACCCTAAACATCCAAAAACCTATCCCTAGAAGATGAAGCGCCAAACTATGGGCCTCATTTGGTTAAATTGGTACGTCAACTTCCTGAGGTCGTAACTTTGGCATACAATCTCCATTTGACACGCATAATACCTCATTAGAAAGATCTATCCAAGGACTACAACTTTGAGATGAGAAATAACGATCCATGGATTGATGTTGCTCCCAAGTTTCCCAAAAAACCGTCGTTTAAGGCCTCAAAACGGCTCTGGAGGTTTAGGACTCGAAAAACTGCTAAAAATAGTAAACTATGCTACAATTAAAGAAACTGAAAAATTGAAAGAAACAATTGTGGGGGTCCAAGTGGAATTGGTGGGTGGCCACCAATATCCATCTAGATCACTTACGTACTTATGTATGAACTGATTCACATGCAATTATATGAATCTTGTTGTTAATGTTTTGTATATCTTGTTAATACTGTCATCGTCTGTGTCGACTGCTTTGTCAGACATCAAAAAAACCTTTCACATGAACCTTTCTATAACAATCATTGCACTCGTCTTAGACTGATACGTGAGTGTTTTATGTGTTATCTCACCTTGTATGATGTGACTGCCACATCCAAGTGGACTACTCCACCAAAATCTGTGCATGTCCTTTTGTGTTATGTCTCCCTAGTTGAGTTGGGACTGATCCCTTTCAACCTAGAACTCACCTTCACCTCCTTCCCCCTTCGAAGTGTTACAACCTCTCATACACCTTCCTTGACTCACTGCATCAGTCACACCTTTGCTACTGACAGAGTCATCTTACTTGCCTCTATGTGACATCGCAGTCAAGCCATTACCTTATGACCCACTGTTGGGACTCCTACACTAAACAGTCTGAGGTCTAATTGGGACTTCTTACCAGGGATATCCCCTTGACATGTTGGTGGGTCCAGCACCGTCAATAGGTTCCTGAATGTTTCTAAAATAACAATCAAGTATCAACATCATCTCAATATAATCGGAAAAATCTATGCAAGAGACTTCTAGAGGCTAAAACGGGTCCTAAAATGATCTATCTTCTAGTCTAATGACAGAAATAAACACTTGAAATAAAGAAGCACTTATGTACTCTACCCAATCAATTGGTACTTAAAGAACTATGGTCAACCACACAACAACTGAAATTCTAATTAAAGAAACTTGCAAGAATTCAATCTATTGATAAAATTACTCTAAAATCCCATGGAAAAACTCTACGCCTATTGAAATAACACCCATAATTTTAAAAACAACAATTGAGATAACAATTGTAACTAAGGAAACAACAAATTGTAACTAAGGAAACAACTTAAATAAGTATTGCTTTCAGAAAAAACCATCAAACGTGCTGAAATACTTCTTAATGCTCTAATTCAAATGAAATAGAAATAACCATATCAATCGATATACTAGGAGTAAATAACTAGAAAATATACTAGAGTAACGATACAAATTAGAGACTATGCCTCGTCCAAGAAGCAATCCTAAACCAGCAGGAGTCAGATTGTCTACAAAAAAATTCAACTCAACAAAGTAATTGCCAAACTAGAATTAATCAAAAGAAGATCTTCACATTACATTTTTTGAACAATTACAACCTAATATAAGTCATTGTTATATCCACAAAATTACAATACTTCTTCGTTACTCTCGCAAGGGAAAACTATTCTCATTTTATAATATAGAAATGGTGATTACAAAAAAAAGTATATAGCATAAGGAACGATTTGAGAATCGAAGATTCTCAAATCGTTCTTTCTTAATTGAAATCAATTTGACATATTTTGGTGAAGAAACTGAGAATATTGTCTGCAACTGATTCCTTAATTTAAAATCGGCCTTGCTTGAGTTTTCCACATATGTTCTCCAAATGCCATCAACTTCCAATGAATTTTGATATGCTACCATAACCCCTGTTTATGATAAATCCTGTTCTCCAAATGCCATCAACTTCCAATGAATTTTGATATGCTCCCATAACCCCTGTTTATGATCAATTCTCTAGCAAATGCTTTAGTGATCCATTTATAAATAAGATAGCTTTGTTTAAAACGACATTATGGAGAACAATCTTAATTCTTTTAAAACTTGAATTATACTAAGGGACGAAGTATAGTTATGAAGAAAAAGGTAAGAAATTAATATCAAAGCTCAATATTGTTATGGAAATATATGACAATTACAAGGCTCAACGTTTGGGTTCTAGGAGAAAAAAAACTTAGTATATATTTTTTGTTCTTACCATTGTATAATTTATGTTTTTTAATAATTTAATTGTAGGTAATTTTTGTAAAGGGTTAAAACATACAAGTTAAACATAGTTTTATAGGATTTGGAAATTTATTAAGGAGAAGTGACTTCATTGTCGATTGACAGTCAACCAATCATTAATATTTCCAAAAGACTAGTTTTCCATTCCAACACAAAGTATGTCAATACCAAATATTATTACATCAAAACTTTCATTGCAAAGGCATCATCAAACCAAAGTACTATCCTTTGGAAGATGAGATCATAGATATTTTTAGAAAACTGCTTCGCAAACTAAAATTTACTATGTTTAGAGAAAAACTTGGTATTTGTTCTAGTGTACTTTTGGATCAAAGGGGGGAATGTTAGATATAATGATCCAAAAATACTTTTATTTTATTATTTTCATAACGTTAGCCCTTTATATATTTTTAATAGATCTAGAAAAGTATTCATTACATAGTATTAAGATTAGTAACTTTGTTAATATTGTATTGAATTTAAATGGACACTTTTCATTGGTGATAAGTAGTCCATGACCAATCTATTTTTAGGGCATAAGCTTATTTAAGGCATATTTTTCTCCTCATACAAGACCATTTAGTGTTTATTGTAAGCTCTTGCATCTATTTCGTAAACTTGATTTCCTTTAATTAATAATTTGTTTGTGTTTTAGGACACACTTTTGTTATCATTATCAATAAATTAATTAACATATAACTTAGAAATATATATATTTAAAAAGAACATGTAAGAATATTCTTGAAATGTAGAGATTCACCCACACTTTACCATGTAGATTTTTAATCTCTAAATTTGTTTTGTTAAAGCACCATGGGCCAATACCATTGATTATCAATACCACATACCCAAGAAAACATAACTAATTTGATATGATGCTTGTTCACATGATTTTTTTTTAATTAATCAATTTAAATCCCCACCATCCACTCTTCAAGATTTTCAACATGTTCAAGTTTTTTCCATATAGGCTGGCATGTCTCTGGAGAATATAACTTGGGTGAAGCGGGAAATAAACCTACTAGCTACCACTTGAGATATTGTCCTTTGACAAAAAACATTTTATGTTTTCAATATATGGCATGTTTTATTATTTTTGTTCATATATCTTCTCGTGTATTTCACCTATTATTCATAATTCCAATTTGCCTTTTAATATTCACCCTTTCATGTGTTGTTTTTATCTTTGAACTATAACTAACATTTAATCAAAACTTTTTCTTTCATACTAGGTAGAATCCAAACGATTAATAAAATGACTAAGCAATATTTTTATTCATAACTCACAACTTTTTCTTTCATAGTTCACTCTCATGTGTCGATTTCTTTTTTTAATTATGATGAATGTAAAATGAAAAATCAGCCTTTCATACCCAATAGAGTACAAATTACAATAATAAAATGACTAGGAAATATTATTATATATAACTCCATATTTCCTTTCACAATTCACCCTCATGTGTTGTGTTCATATTTGAACTATGATGAATGTACAACGTAAACTCTCCCTTTCAAACTAAATAAAATCCAAATGACTACAATAATAATGCAGAGAAAACACTACTATCCATAAATCCAAGTTTCCTTTCACAAATCACTCACCCTTTGAATATGATGAATGTCTAATGAAACCTCTCCCTTTGATATTGGGTAGAACCCAAATAACTAGATAATATTAATTAAATGTTTAAAAATTATATAATTATAAAACTATTAAAAAAATGAAAAATAATACAGTAATGGAGCTCACTACTATCACCAACTCTAATGGAAGATTATCTATACCTTCATATAACAAAAAATGATCATATTATTCTTAACAAAAGTTGAGTTGTTAATCCAATGTATAAAAAATGATTATCTAAAAACTAAATTTGAACACACTTACTTTGTTTGAATACAAGTTGAGTTGTTAATTGGTTGTATAGATTTATGTTTGTAAATTTCATCTCTATATTAACAATTAAAACATAATATACATAGCGCATAGCCATAATATCCATTGATGGGAAACCACTACTCACTATAGAATAAGTAGGTCTTGAATCATTTGGTCCAAGCATTCCAAAAATAACCTTGTTCCTACATCATTCTAAATAAATAATGGACATTTTCAAGGAGACCTAGTAAGATAACCTCCTAGAAACAATAACATGGTTTGCTACAAAAATGAAAAAATCATAGATTGGATGTCATTGTCCACTTTCCTTTTGGCAGATTGGGACCACCCTAGAATGGAGCAATAGGTTTAGGATCTTCTTCTAGCTTGGGATCTTCCTCTAGAACCTTAGCTAGCACTTGGAGACGTGATAGGAACAAATGACTCTTCTTACTCACGGTTGAGACCCATTCTTCTAACCTATCCATTCATCCTAACAATTCCACCTTAGCATTTGTCATTTCCTATAAAAAAATTGTAGGTTTTAACCCCATACAGAAATCACCTGCATACAAATTCTAAAACACAAAAAAATAAACAATGCGAGAGCATAACACATAAAACACATATATACAAATATTTTCCCACTGGATCCCAAAACGGGGACTACCAGCTTGATTTTTCATTATGTTCCTTTCAATGTTATAATATAGATTTACACATGCTGAAGCATCCAATACCATGGACCGAAACCATCGTGTCCAATACCACGGACTGAAAACCATCGCGTCCAATACCATGGACTGAAAACCATCGCATCCAATACCATGGACTGAAAAACCATTTCGTCCAAAGAGCATGTGTGAAAATCATGCACAAAACCATAGGTGGGTTCGCCCAACCTAACATAGGGTCCAAAATCAAAATTTTTCGGGCCGCTGCCCTGGACCCCATAAAGTGGGGTTACGGGTGCCCATTAAACCCCATGTTAACTACATAGAAAGAATATAACACAACCCAACATTCTCCCACTTGTTGTTTTCTTTCCACAGGGACCTACAGAAGAGCTGAATCATTTTTCCAACTTTGAAACACCCATTGTTTCTCTACACTAGAAGAACTTCTCAGAGCTCACAGATTTTGTCAATGCATCTATAGTATTCTTCAAAGTGTCCACCTTTACCAGCAACACCTTTTTGTCTTCTATCATATCCCTCACAAAGTGATATTGAACATCAATGTGCTTTGTCTTTGAATGATATGTGGGGTTATTTGCAAGGAAAATTGCACTTTGGCTGTCACAGGTTATCCTTATAGCTCCCTATACTAACTCCATACTTGAATAATATCTTTGCAACCAAACTGCTTCCTTGCTTGCATGGGTGGCTACCATGTATCCTGCCTCTGTAGTTGATAATGCCACTACAGATTTTTTCTTACTCATCCAACTGACTGCACCTCCAAATAGGTTAAACACATACCCACTTGTAGATATTCTCTGATCCAGATCTCCAGCCTAGTCTACATCAACAAAGACACAAATATCCAACATTCTATCCAATCCTGATCTTCCTTGATAGCACAAACCATAATCAATAGTGCCACACAAATACCTGAAAACCCACTTCATTGTTGTCCATTGCTCCTTCCCTAGTTTTGACATAAACCTGCTCAATATTCCAACTGCATGTGCAATGTTTGGTCTAGTACATACCATTGCATACATCAGGCTACCAACTGCACTTGCATATGGAACACGGGACATATCCTCTTCCTCTTCTTGTGTCTTGGGACCCTGTTCAATAGATAACTTTACACCTACAGGAATAGGAATCTTCACTGGTTTACTATCCTGTATATTAAACTTCTGCATTATTTTCCTGACATACTTCCTCTGGTTTAACCAGAGCTTCCTTTTTTCCTGATCTCGTTTAATTTCCATGCCCAAAATATAGTTTGCAGCACTAAGATATTTCATGTCGAATTTAGAGGACAATTGGGTCTTCAAATCCTGGATAATTTCTTTGTCATTTCCAACTAGCAACATATCATCCACATACAAGACCAAAAATAACACAATCACCAATTAATTTAAAATAAACACAACGATCTGCTTTGCTTCTGGTGAAGCCAAGTCCCCATATAAATGTATCAAATTTCTGATACCACATCCTTGGTGACTTTTTAAACCCATACAGAGACTTATTTAACTTGCATATTAGTTATTTCCTACCCTTCACCGCAAAACCTTCAGGTTGCTTTATGTATATTTCCTCTTCCAGATCCCCGTGAAGAAATGTTGTCTTCACATCTATCTGTTCTACCTCAAAATCAAAAGTAGCAACAATAGATAAAAGTAATCTAATAGAAGTTACCTTGGCAACAGGAGAA
>APFE030299756.1:4791-17565 GCA_000404065.3 Pinus taeda
ATAAAGGATATAGCCTATTGTGGTCTCCCAATATATACTCGACGGTACGTGGGAGCACAAGTCCGTATTGGCACTTGTCGTCTCAAAGAGGAGGAATCACCCAACCTACGATGAAATCGATAGTTACTAGGTTTTACGATGCTAGAATACTTCTCTAGCCTAGACTTCTAAATGTTGTGCGTTAGGTTCTAAAGCGTTTTTATGTTCATTGAATTTATCTTATAGTTGATCTTTCTTAAGAAGTTTGCCTTTAAGGTTCACCGCGTGATGTAGATATACAATTCCTAAAATGCAATCTAAGATGATAAACAATCGTTTATTCTTCTTTTTGCAATGAAAATCCTAGCTACTAAGGAAAGATAAGCGAGATTCTTTCAACATAGAGCAGAGAGCACACACTAGATGCACTGTCCTAAATCAAAATCAACAAGCAGTCTAAATGAAAATGCACATGCATTTATTTGTTTTCTTCTTTCTTAATGTGTGAATGACAAAAAGAATGCTAAGTACAAATTTGAATTATCTTTTCAAAGCGACAATACTAACAATTTTCTTTTCAAAAGATGAAAGGAAGACAATGACGACACTTTGCGATTTTGAATTGAAAATTGTTTTCGACACTTGAAAAACTATTAATTCAAATCAAATACAAGAGTAATAGTGTAATCGACCATCAAGAATAGTAGGATTCTTTTCTTTGATTGAAAACTACACTTGCAACACTTCCAAAACCAAAGACGATAGTTCGACCAAGCTACTTCTTTGTAAAGAGAACTGTAAATGGAAAACAATACATAAAAACATTCACAATTCTTTGTACAATGGAGGTCGAATAATGCAAAGGAAGGGAGTTTCCATAGTGGTATATTGATCACAGACAACAAAACTCCTGAATAAAGCTGAAGAGAGTGAAGAAAAACCAAAATCTGAAACAGTCTTATTTGATCATCGCACCTGTAACACAGGGAAACATGGATGCATCTCACCTACTGCACACGGGAGGTGCGATGCATCCAGATTGCCAAGAGGAGAAGGTGCGATGGTCCAGGGACGAGACTTCAACTTGGTTTTTCGTCACAGTTTGCAGCTTAGTTCAGGGATTTAGGCCAAGCTAATGATAGTCAGTAAATGTAAATCACAGGGGCTGATCTAATGAGGTTACTTAAGCCACCACTAGGGCAATTAGGATGTTTGCAAATCAATCGTTTAGTTTATAAACAAAACTCGGAGATGGACTGAAGCAACATTGATGTACTTTTCACTTGCATAGCAAATGCAGTTCAGAGGCTAGCTGGCTTAACTTTAGGCTCCATCTATAGTTTATAATGCAAACAAATATAGACAAGCAAACAAGCTATTCATTCCCCAGTGGAGTCGCCATTTTGTTATGGGGAAATCTAGTGTCCATTCAGAACTGCTAGTCCCACTAAGACGGGTAGCTATCTTAGAAACAAACTAACTAAAGTTACTTTTGTTTTCCTTTATGAGAAGGAGATAGGAGAGGGGCAAAGAATACCAACCACGATCTTTCGCTTGGTTCCTTGTTTGCTCCTTCTCCCCTCTGACAGATCTTTGCGGCTCCTTCCTTGCTTACCCACTTCAAAGAGTACCTGTAAAGTCAAAGTAGCATAATACCTTCAAAGTACTGGGATCTACAATCATAAACAATATAAGACCAGATATATATTGACCACACAAATGCATATATCTTCAAACATCCAATAATGTAGAGGAAAACTCGAATAGCTTTATTGATAGAAAGAGTATAAGAGAGGATTACAACCCATTGATCTGACCCAGCGTCATCCTCCCAGCATGAAAGCCCTTTTTCACCTCATGAAAAGCTTAGATCACCCAACACTTTGATGTTCCACCAGGAAACCAACAACACTTCCTTACAAGATACAAAATTCCAGCCTTTGGATCTCTGGGATGAGGGATCCATATATAGATGTTTGCAGGGGGGTGAGTCAGCATCTGGGATTTTGATTAGTGTCCTCTCCTGATAGTCTTGGTTCCACTTGGAGATTCATGATCTCTTACTCATCCTGGGCGAATTCAGAGGCAAGTGTCACAGAGAAGTTTCTGAAAAATTCCCATATCACCACCTTGAAACTGTCTCGACCTGGTCTACTTCTTGCCACCACACCTTACAGAAGGGCTTTTCGTATGCATCGCACTTTTTGCAACGTGGCAGGTGAGATGCATCCACCGTTAGCAAGACAGTCTGTAGGTCCAGTTTTGACTAGTTCTGAGCAGTTTTCCATGGAGAACTTCTGGGAGATGATGTAATCAGCTGACCTTGTTCCTTTAGGGTGTGAAACAACACTTTTAGGGACTCCGAAGCCCTTGGTTTATGGACATATATGATTGGGGTTGCAGTGCCCAAATATGTCTATAACAACTAGGGAGGTATTCATAATGTATATATACAATGGAAGATCTCAAACTATATGAACCATGAAGAACTTTAGGCACTGCAATGCCACAGACTAGATTCTTGACTAGGGCAATCTATCCAAATAGTCACTCAATAGTTTAGGCACTGCAATGCCATGGACTAGATTCCTAACCAAGGCAACATATCCAGGTGGGACTAAGATGGACTCAAGCTTTCAACCCCTTTAGGTACCCTCAAGCTTACTTGCTAACGATCAAACCAAAAATCCAGGTTTGTATCCAAAACATAGCTCAATGATCAACACCATCTTTCCAACTTCGGGACTTAGACATCAACACAAAATTTCAATCAAATGTCTTCACATACAATGCTTTACTCACAAAGCCTCAACACCCCTTGATCCGACATATCAAGAATGACTAATCTCTCCCAATAAAACTTTATTGGTAACCGATATGCTATCAATTCCTTCGAGAGATTCACTTGTATGAACACAACCCCAATCAATAATATACTTTCACGTGTACATAATCAAATACAAAACTCTGCGGTCTTACATACAACTTGATGTTGCTTCTCAACTTTCCATAGTAGGATTACCAACCAAATATTTGATAGAATATTCCTCAGTCATATGCTTCCCTTCCTACTTCTCATGCAACAACATATCCTCCGAAATTATTCTTCAATTAATACCAAGTTATTCCCTCCTTCTCAACCAGGAAGCACTTCTTTATCCATAATCCCTCTTAATATTAGGGATATCTCTTCTATTCATGCTTCCTCCAAGAGATCAACTTATTCTTTTCGACATCGGAGAATCTCTCATGGCTTTCAATCATTTCATTAGAGTTATCGTTATCCCCATCATGCTTATCACATCAATGAGCATCTTCACCATGTTGAAGATAGTGTACTTCCACAACTTCAATAGCAAGTACAACCAAATCTATAGAAGAATGATGTCAGCCATATTAAAATCATGGAAGCATTTCAACTTCATACATATCAGATACCCAAACTTAATTCCAAACAAGAGACATATACTCTTCAACATCTTGCTAGGGACCTTGTCATACACCCTAGACTACTTCATAACAACATTCCATCTAGCGTTTCAATATGTCTTCCAAAGGTATTATATACCTTACTACAACATGTAGCAAACCCTAGAAACAATTCACACAAATATATATCTAAAAATTATCCAACAACCTTTCAAAACACATATGTTATACTTCTCACTAGGGATTCATACAAATCCTAGATTCCATGCAAACAAATCAATCAAAGTCAAACACAACTTAGTCATTAACTTGACCAGTTTTCACTAGGGTTAGTTGTTACCCCTATATTTTCAATCAACCATTAAACAATCACTAATATGACCAACTATCACTAGGGTTAGTCTTCAAACCCTAGATTTATGAGAAATCATCAGACTCAACCAAAAATTCAAATTTCAACAATCTCTTCACAAACCTCAAATTATCATATAGTCAACACTCATAAGAAGCTTCTACTTTGACTAAGGTTCAACTCCAAAACCCTAGAATTACATTTTCACAAATTAAACAATCTCACACATATACCAAATCATCATATTTAAGAGATTTTACTTTGACTAAGGTTTAACTCCAAAACCCTAGAATTCCACAATCTCAACAACCATTAAATACATAGATCTTAGATTGTTACATTTCACACTAAAAAATGTTACTACTACGATTTATCTACAAAAACATATATTTTCATATATCATCATCCTAGAATCGCAGACAAGGACTTCCATTAAATCCTAAGACTTATGACCATTAATGACTAGGTCAACACACAAAACTAAGAATTCATAATCATATATAAGCATATCATATGTCCAATAACATTAATACATCTGGCCTAGACCAACCTAGGATTTCAATCAAAAGGACACATCTATACATGCCTAGATTTCATCATCATGCAAATATATTTCATATAATGTGTTAGTCAAACCCAACTTCACAAATGTCAATAAGAGTTAGACACATAATTATATTGATTACACTATGGTTTGATCAGACAAACACATACATACCACGAAAAAAATTTCTAAGACAATATAATGGTCTTTCTCACACAGTCCACCAAACCCCAATGAGTTAGGGTTCCAATATAGAAACATAGAAAACCCTATATTACCAAAAATTCAAAGGTTTCGAGATTTTATCCCTTATCATTCAACCCTAACAAGTTAGGATTTCCCGATCATACCAAATCCCAAACAAGATATCATCAATAAAAATTCAACTAGAATTTCACAACATCCTAAGCAATTTTGGATTTCATACATTTACATTAGCATACCCTTTAGTTAGGGTTTTTCAGAACCTGTCTATGGTTCTACCAAAATAGTTAAGAGTGGGGTGGGTAGATTTATCAAGAGATGAATCAACCAAACAAGAATCACTAAGATTCAATACAACTAGTCACAAAAATGTTAGTAATAGATCACCAAATGAATAATATTTTCAATCATTGTATTTAAAGCATATCGTTGATTATTGTCTAACCTTATCTTGAGAGATCCTCCTTCTTACAAATGTTTTCCCTAATCAAGATAGCAAAGGGAGAAAGGTGATTAGTATTTGATATAATAAAAAATAAATGAGTACATGGACCCAAAACTGGAAAGTCATGAGATACTTATCTTTGGGATTTGTTGGGGTTTGCCTCCAAATCTTGAGGGATACCTTCAAAATTATAAAAACAATATAAAAATGTCTTTTCCAAAATAGTAAAAACCTATAAATTCTAAAATATATAAAGCAAGATATGTAAAGCTACAAGAAAGGACTTAATAGTGTAAGTCCCTAATGTTGGGTTCTTCACGCTTGACTTTTTTTGAGTCTCCTTCTATAGAAAGGTTGGCTTGATCCCTTCCTCTCTTCTTATTCTTTGGATTGTTGATACAATCAATTTTGTAGTGACCATTCTTATGACATTGATATCATTCTATCTTGGACATGTCAACTTTCTTCCTTGATCCCTTCGATCTCTTTCCTTTATGATGAACAACATAAGAATTTGATACTCCTTCAGGATTGGCAACCATTGATATCCTTAATTATTCTTGACTGCAGGCGGTCCATAATTCTTCAAAGGTGGGAGCTTCCTTCCAACTGTTGAGACCTGTAGTAAATGCACCCGAAGAGGGTGGCAATCCTAATAAGGCAGTGATCACTAGTTCTTTTTCTGGAACAATCTCATCGATGGCCAAGAGATCATCCCTGAGTCTAGTTATCTTCACAAAGAAGGTTGCCACAATATCCTCTTTAGTCATATTTGTAGTCCTCAGCTCATTCTTTAAACTTGCTACTTGACCAATGTTCTTGATAGTGAACAACTTCGACAAGGCTTCATACATCTCCTAATCATGATTAATATTAGCTATGAATGGTACAAGATTATATTTTATCCCTTCTACCATCAAAGTCATAGCCACCAATTCTAAATCCCTGAACTTCACTTTGTCGACATCATTGACTTCTTCTGTAGGCTTCTTTACATTTCCTTTTACCAAATCCAACACCTTGTTCTTCTCGAGGAGTAGATCAATCCTCTTCTTCCAGGATCTGAACTTAGATTCCCCTTCACGTCTTTTCTCACCCTTGATTGAGTTAGACTTCCTCCTTGAATATCATAGACTCCTTCCCTGAGATAGTACCTATGAATGGATCAAGTGCTAGAGGCAACCTTTTTCTTCCTTCTTCACCAAAGCTCTGATACCATGTTAGAAAATTAGAAAGGAAATAAAGATTTTCTTGTTCTTGATAATTACTTGTGATGTTTCTTATTATTACGATTATTTATATCTTCTTTCTTTAGTTCATCAAGCAATTTCCAAAGGCAGTAGCACATAAAACAATAGACACCAGATGTAGGCACATGCCAGGATAAAACCCCCCTCGAGGGGAAAACCCAGTCAAGATAATTCTTCATTTCAATAGTATTCTTTAAGACTCTTCACCCTAGACCAAGACCAGACCTTCCCTCCACACCAAGTCATCCTCTCAAAATTTCGACCTCTTCCCAACAACTTCAACTATGCAGCAACTTATGGCAACTGGCAGCTTCCTGCAACTATGAACCTTGGAAGACTTCAATCTCCCAATCAAGGACACGAAACAGAGAGAGAGAGAGACACCACAATTTTGATTTTCCTTGTCTCCTTAGACTTCACCAAACTCGCACTCACTTCGACTTCTCAACAATAGACTTTCCCAGCTACAAGAGAACTTCTCACTTCTGCCCAACAACAAGAGATTTTCACACTTATTCTCAACTACAAGAGAATTTGAACTTGATGAGAGAACGATGCTACAAATGAATTTTATGACCTTCCTTTTACAGGATCCTTGTGGGGTCGAATAGGGTCCTAGGCTGGCTTTATCTTCTCTTAGGCCGACATGGTGTGGAGGTTACATAATTCATATTTGAATCAATACTTAACCTTTTTACATGATTCAAAAGCACAAGAAGGGTCTCTTTAAATGTACAATAAATCTATAGACTTAGAATAAATCTTATAAATCATCAATGGGGACTTTGACCTAAAACATGGTGACCCAATCATGAAACCCATGCTTTAATAAGTCACAATAATAATAATAATAATAAATATTTTCTTTATTCTTTTGACAATTACATTACATGATGACTCAAGTACATTATTGAAGACTGAACATAGTTACATTTTCTAACAAATACCTAACTTACCTGGGTGGGTCCAATCACTCCTATCAAGGTTTCCCCCCCCCCCCCCCCAAGCAAGGAAAGAAGGTGTAGCTATTTGATACATGCAGAAGGTGTAACGTATTTCAAGATGCACAGGTCAAGTGGGTTCTTATCTCCTGGGCTTTGATAGAGAGTGAGTGAGGAGTAATGTATTTGAAGATGCACAAGTAAGTAAGGATTGAGGGAAATAAATATGAAGAGTAATGTTGCATGCATTTTTAAGATGCACAGGTAAGTAAGTCATATTCTCTCAAGTTCATTCTTTCACATTAGATATGTTTCTTCGCCATCTAAAACTTATGTCTTTCAAGTCTGAGTTGAGGCAAACTGAGATACAACTCAAATCTAGCTAGGGGCAGTCTAAAAATTCAGTATTTCGACAGTTGGGGTTGAGGCAAGCTGAGACACGACTCAGATACATACATGCTAGGAGCGACATCTTTGCAATGACATTGGGACTCAAACACGACCCTACGGACTTCGTATACATGTGAGAACAATAGGCTCTAAATGAGTGAGTTCAAATTAGAAATAGATAGGTCTTGACCTACTCTGTATCTCCATCTATATCTCTGAGGCGTACTTGAACTCTTGCTCAAAGTAGTGTCAGATGCTAGCACTTGGAAGAAAGCTACTTGGTTTCACTCTTCAGTCAAACGGGTAGCCTATAGTTATTATACTTTCACCATTCTGACTGGAACATGGAAGTGGACATAAACCTTTCATCCATGAAGGAAGGTTGGGTCATTCCTTAGAAACTGTCCCTTGACCATGAAGATTGGGTCATTATTTGAGAACCTTCGTACCTGAAGGTTGGAGCATTAGAAGGTTAGGCCAACCCTAGGTGTTGGGGAAAGACTTCATTACAGTGACATTCAAAAATGGATTAAACACCCCAAAAAACCTATGATGCACTTGATATTTGTAGATTAAACAATTTAAACTTATGATTTTTAAATTTTGCATTGAATTTTGGAAAAAATTAACCAGAAAAATAATCGGGAAAGGGCCATTTTGTTTATTAGTTAGACTAATCATATATGACAATAACAAGAAACACAATAATGATAAAGTGTCACATAAGCACATTAGGGTTGGTTGAAGAGAAGCATGTGATGGCAAGTTTTCCACATGAGTATAGTAAACAAAGAAACATGACAAAAAGACAACATAACAGGGAGGAAGAAAATCATATAAACAACATGGAATGGTCAAGGGAAGATTCAAACAATTAATGAGGTACTAAAAATTTAAGGGAAGATGAAGAATCAAAACATAAAATTAGTTAGTCATGGTGATAAATAGGATGATTGATATTAGGATCAAAGTAACCAATATAGTCAAAGGGGTTGACCAATTAATTTAGATAGTGATGTAGTTGACTTGTTAGAAAGTTGGTCAAGAACTAAAGTAGGAGCAAGTCCAAAGATCCACATATGTAGTTGTAGTTGATTTGATAACCTTATTGAAGAACCAAATATGTGATGTAAACAAGATATCAATAATTATTAATAACCTATGTGCTTCAATTATTAATATAAGAGTAGATTGTTGACTCATTATTGAGTAATCTAGGTTTATATTGCTATGTCTAAATAATTGTGCATGAGAATTCTCATTAGTGTTTGTGATCAACTACAAGTTGTTATGCAATAAGAGGTAAGATTTGGGTTCATATGAGTTGCAATATGTCATTTCATATCATAGCATGATGGAAGCTCTCATAAAGAGTACTTCATTGGAGGAAGCATTAGAAAAAGTAACATAAGTGGTGTTTGAGAAGAAATGATGACAAGAGGTAGTGTAATGAAAATGAACATGGAAGTGGAGTTGTAAGAAGATGAATTGAAGAGTTGAAAGAAAAGATAATGAATCTGAAATGATGAAGAGAGGCTTAAATCAAGAGGAAAAAAAAAGAGGAAATGGAAGAAGGCGATGTTTCAAGGTAGACAATGAAGATATTTGCATGATAACATGGAATGATCACATTTGTTATTTTGGAAAGAAAAATTAAGCACATTAAATAATTGGGGGTGTATTTTGGAGTTAAGGTACATTTTTTTTGTGTATCAATCAATTTATTATAAATCTCTTCATAATTTGACCTTTAAAACATTCTTATACATGAATAAATTTTCATAATTAATTTTTTCCAAATAAATTTTTAAATTTCTTAAAATTATGTAAAAAAACATATACCTTTGTGCACATAACCCAAGTATTTCATGTTGTATGTTTGATATCATTCTCACTCCAATGATTAAGTTTGGGCTTTTACACTCATTAATGGTAAATCCTTTAGTTTGTAACATAAGATATGCGATTCATTTTAAGTTTATTCATTTTTTTAATTATCTTTGTCAAGAAATACAAATGCATTATATATATTAAATTATTAAAAAAGTATTATAGTTAAAGATGAGAAAAGAAATAACTTTAAATATGCAATGAGTACTCATAAGTATTTTATCATAGAACCTAAACTATTTTCATTATTGAAAAAATGAAATTAAAGATGACAAGATTACTTTTTTTTTGAAAGTTAAGTTTTCATTACTCCCAGAGAAGTTATAACAATTTCACAGTCATGTTTTCCATTGGTATGCCACATGGGAAAGCATGCCACTGGTAAAATAGTAGGGTAATAGTCCAAAAATAAACATTGAAATTATACTAACATGCCAAAAACTTAGATAGTTAAAAGAGGTTATTGAAGCATCATTAAAGGTGCACATAAGGAGCTACAAAGTGCCTACTAACAATATTGAAAGGACCAACAAAGCATAACTTGTCTGAACTGGCTAACCAAAGAAACATCAAAACCAAATTCGTTAGAAAAGTAAGAATATGTGGAGATCTCCACCTCAATGAGGTTGGTGTGCCTTTGACTGCAACCATTGAGACCTAGAGTAGGAGCTAGCTGGCTTTCAATGCATTTAAGATGAGTCCCCATGTCTTTTTGGTGGAGCACCACCTCAACTAATCAACTCTTTGGTTTCATTTCCTTCGACAATAAACCTTCCAAGCAACATTTTCATCTTCTGGTAAAGGCAAATATTTATCAGGTGTTGATTTTTCCTTCCTCCTGTGTGCTTTAAGTCAGGCCGCCACTCAATAATTTTCATTAACACCTCTCAATAAAAAATGGAGCCATGTTCCAACACTATGTCTAGCTTGAACCTTCAGAGCTCTTCCTGGACCATTACAAGAACTTGTTCATGAAAGAAGTTAGTGGAAGCCTCAACCTTGGAACGAGCATGAGAACCTCCCACCCCACCTCAAATTCCATACCCTTGTCTGCATTGGGCTCTATATAGGACCATATTTTCATACCTGGGTGACTAGATCAAATTTCTTCTTCATGTAATATGCAACGAGCTTGTCAATAAAAGGATAATAAGGTCCCATATAACCTACACTCTCTCCTAGTGAAGGTGGCAAGGCGACGAAGGCTCACACATAGATATCGAATGTGGAGGGCACCAACTTAGAAACAATAACAACATGAGAAACAACCATTGAGACCACATCATAGAGGACCTAAATGATTTCAAATTCCAGTTGAGTCTAAGGGAAATGAATGTCCCAAGACAAACTAACATTGAGAATGATGGAGCTTTCACCGCATCCACCCCCCTTCTTATTTCCCACCTATTGAATTGCAACCCTTACTTATAGATTATTCTCATGCCTCTTCCTTTCCACTTGAAGGCATAAGAAATAAGCCTCAAACATGTACAATTATTGCATAGAATGTGACACATAACACTTGTTGATTGTGTAGGGTGACCACTGCCTTGTTGTGTCCCACCTCACTTGATATGGGGGAAGATGAAAATATCACATAAGCTTGCTAAAACACTTCAAATTCCATTTATTTATCAACAATATAAATATGTGAAAAAATAAACAATGAACACATTCATTGTTTGTAATCGAGCCATAACATAAAATTAGTGAATGTAAGAACACAACAATCATCTACAAAATCATCATAGCTTCATTAGTTCACTTTCTAAATAGTCACCCATTGTAAAAGAGTCACTTTATTAATAATAGTCCCAGGCAGGGACTAATAAGGCCTAAATTAGTTAGTATGTCCTCATTATAAGAGGATTGGTAGGTAGTTTAGATTCTTTTTTGATAGCTACATGTTGAGTATGTAACAAAACCTGGTTGATTTTCCATGTAAAAATATATAAGACCAAGGTCACAGGACACGTATTTCAACCTAAATGGTGGGAAAAACATCCTAGTGGGTGTCACTTTCAGTTTATTATGGCTAAGGAAATCGGAAAAGGTATTGGTAAAGGAAAAGAGGCATTAATTAACATTTAATTATGAAAATAAAGTAAAATAGGAGAAAAGGAAGGTGAAGAGTCACAAATTTGCATGAGAAGGAAATTGAAGGGAAAATGAAGGAAAATGAAGAAAATAGAGGCCTCAATGATAAAAAGGCTTATGAGGATCAGTTCATATCTTTTTTCAGTTTAGCTTGGAGCTCTCTTCTATTCTCCTCTCTCATACTCTTAAACACTTAGAGTTATCTTGGAGCATTCTTGTAGCACTTTGGCATACATTGGATTTGGAGAAAGTATGCAAAGGGAAGCGAGAAAGCACAAGGGAACAGGTGGATCAACACTTATAACTGGATTACTTTGCAGGTAACAGGTTGCATGTATAATCTCCTTGTTGATTTATGGATGCATGATAGATGCATGCGATTTTCTGGTTATGTGTTGTCATTAGCATGGAGGATTGCATAGATTAATAGCGATTTAAGCCTTTCCTTGCCATTTCTTGGAGATTCATGGTGTTGTGGGTTGGAACAAACTCTTTGGAAGCCTTGGAACAACTTGGGTTGAGTTACTAGTCCTGGAGCCTGGGTTAGGACAAATGCTCTAGAGCCCTTGGTGGGTTGAATTACTAGTCCCTAGGGTTAGGTTAGACACACGCTCTGGAGCCCCGGAAGGTTGTGGGTTGAGTTACTAGTTCCTGGGTAGAGATTGATCTCGTTGGTGTTAGTGATGTTCAACTGTGAGGTGGAATGACTAGTTTAGGTTGAGGTGGTTTGGCCTCTAGAAGCTCTAGTTTTGTTTGTTTTAGTTTATTCCATGAGATCCCACATTCATGCTTGGAATATGGCAGAGGGGCGATGTTGAAAAATGTGTAAATAGGTTCGGCCTTCATAAATATGAAATGTAATTTTGATTCTTCTATATTGTAAAATGAAAGAAAAATTATTATTGTTATTTCTTGTAGTATGGGCTCCATGCTTAAGGTCTTTTATTTAGAGGTAAAGCACCCATCGAGTGCTTCTAGGGTTTTTCATAGGGTTAAGAAGTCAAAAGAGTCATTGTCATATGAAGAAAACTGCATCAAACACATTGTAACTTGTAACAATAATTATTTTTATATTTAAAAGTGTCAAAATACCCTCCAAGACTGTTATGAAACCAGCTCAAGAAAAGATAGAAAAGATAGAAAAGATAGATCAACGCCTTAGAATTCAGCCTCTTCGAGGGGGAAACCTCCTTTACATTACATAAATGAACAATTCTTGGATGATTCAAATGATAAAACCTCCTTTCTATATA